>JALPCE010000014.1:0-166697 GCA_026538705.1 Aureobasidium sp. GC_Fusr_1
TTTTCTTTTTTGCTTTCTCACCAAACATAAGGGACTTTGATGAACTTGCATCTTTGGGAGGAGTTTTCTTTTATGATTAGACCTTGAGGGTCGAACCAAGCATATGGCATTCTATTGGGACAAAAGAGGTCCAGGTTGGAGGAAGAGAAATAAAAACAAAAGACGGAAAAATCAAAAAGGGGCAGGCCATTCCCCCCCTTTTTTTTCCTTTGGTAGTTAGATGTAGTAGCATAGCAAAGGACAAATCACAGTACACATATCGACCAACTCGCTTGCCATATTCGTTGCTCCTGTGAGCTCATGTTCTCGTCACTCGGCTTCCTTTCACCTACTCTTCATAGATCGTTTCATCTTCCACTTGGTCGTTCCTTCCTTCATATATCGTCATCAAGTCCCCTTGCACATGTTTATTCCTTGGTGGTGTCGGATATCTCTCAACACTCCATCGAGCTTGGTCATCACAAGCAGAATTGTCATCTCCCTCTTTTCATCTTTCCAAAGGAATATATTGATGCAGCGGCCTCAAGCTCACAGTTGCAGCATGTATTTTTTCAAGCAAAAAATTTGACCACATGGCTCTGATTGGAAATCTTTTTGAATACAATAGCACACTTCTTGATGGGCTATTCTGCCATATATGACTGTCCGGCCTAGGGGATTAGGACAGGTCACTTTCGCTGCAGAAAGCACAATCCGACGATTGCTAGACTCGCTCACCGGCGATTCATCGAGGACAAGATGTGCTCTAATCAGCTGCATACTATATATACTGGTTGGTGTCACGACCACCACAATAGGTGGACTGCCCGGCATCAAGAGACGTGCAGAGTATAGTCGATCAGTGTGGCATAGACCAGTGGTGTGAGATGGAGGCTTTGTTTCATGTTCTGAGGATTGGCTGCTTCAAGTCTGCTGGTAAACACCAAACTTGACGACTTCTACCTCAAGCGTCTCCATGTCCAGTAACAGCAACTCGCTGGTGTCCTTGAAGCGTGGCACAGAGATGATTCGGCAGCTCTGGCCATCAGGTCCTTCAACAACAGTGGACTGGAATCGAGGCTGGTTGCCTACAATGTAGACGTGCGGTGTAGCCTCGATGACGAAGCGATCTTTGTCTTGGAAAGGATAGCACCCTAGGAGCGTCAGTATTCAGTCATATGCAGCGACTTTCAGAAACTTACATAGTGTGTCTGGAGCGGTGGGTGCGCACAGTCTCCAGCGTAATGTTGCTTCCATCATCTCCAGTCGGTCGTCGCCTTCGATGTATTTGAAAACATCATCAATCGGCTGACCGCCAGTAGCGAGAACTCTCCAGCCATCCACATCGCCTTCCCAAGGATTTGTGACAGTGTCGAACCAGGCCGATTCTTCTGAATTAGGCGCAGCCATGTATGCTCTACTTTTTGGAAACAGGGCGGAGTGCATGGGTTGCTGGGGTAACGATGTATGGGTAGGGTCTTGTTCTCCAGGAATCAAAGTAATAGGTATTGAGGGTAGAAGTGATTCCAGCAGAGAGTCCAGGCGATCGGTCGGGGCAGGATTGTAGGAGGAAGCGTCGTAACCATATTTTTTGACGGCTGAAGGCTTCTTGATTGCCACTTCTTCTGCATTTGGGACGGGGTTCGCCGAGGACAGAGAGTTACCAGCAATCAAAAGTCGCGATATGCTCGAGATCTTCTCTTGCTCGGCGGGGGAAGCTGACTCGCCGAGGAGATATTCCACAAGCATGTCTAGAGCCATCGTGTCGCCAGAGTCCCCACTGACACCTAGTGTCGAGACAATAGCAATCTTGCCAGCCTTCTCCTTCTTCTCGGCCTTCTTCTTGCTTGCGCCGCCGCTTTGGCCTAGGGGCCAACGTTCGAATTGTGGTGCCAGCTCGGGTATTTTCAGATCGATGACTTCGAAGTCGCCATTGGCATTTTCTGTGCCCATGACGGCTACAATACACCCTGTCACTAGCAGACATGAGCTCAGGAAACTGCCCGTCAAGCGTAGTCGACCGGATTCGTCTTCGAGCATGATTTGATCGCTTTCTCCAGAGGTAAACTTCACACGAGGAGGCGGTGCGGCAATCCAATGCTATATGGTAGGTCAGTACGTGTATGGCAGTAAGCACTTCTCCAAGATCTTACATGTTTCGAAATGTCGTCGAGAATGTTGGGCTTGAGTGGCATCTCCATGTAGACAGTGCCAGCTACCCAGACCAGCTCACCTTGTCGGACGTCTAACACTCGATCGACCTTGTGTACCTCATCTCCCCCAATCTGTTAGGTGTCGTCTTAGTATTCATCCGGCAGGGCTTTAAAGAAGTTGCTGACCTCGAAGCCATCCCATGCTTCGCTGGCAATGCGTTCTACGGCAGGTTTGAGAACGGCCAGTCGGGCAAAGTACATGTCGGCATATTGTTGTTGGTAATGCTTTTGTTCGCCTTTTGCTAGATGGAATGATCGGAGGGGATTGTATGACGACCGTGTGCGCTCGAGGGTCTGGTACTCCTCGTTCCTTTGGATCCGGTCAGTTTCTGTCTTCGATCGGACGTTGAATCGTTGCACTTACGAGGGAGACTGTAGTAGCGCATCGACCGGATTTGAAGGCGCCATATCGCAATGCAATGTGTTGCAACAATGCGCATGAGCAGAAGAAAGTGTGAGAGCTGGCCGCCCGCGTCAGGAGAAGACGCGTCGCAGCTTCCCTTTCTGACGCGACTCAATTCTGCTTCCCGATTTGGACAACATCCATGAATATTCAATCCTAGTCATCATGATCATAATCATACATATAAGTACAGAGAGGAGTTATCTATTTACAATGGGGTATATGGCGACAAATTCCACTTTTCAACCTTCTACGCTGCCGCTGCAGCAACCTCTGCCTCAGCATCAACTTCAGCTGCAGCGCCCCCGCCCAGCCCAATTTCCTGCACCTTCCAACCTTGTGCCTCCTCCACAAAGCTCTTGCGTGCGCCGAGAACAGCCATGCTGCTGTTGGACATGCCATTCACCAAGAATCGTTCTGCAGCATCGCGCACCTGCTCTTGCGTCACATCCAAAAGCTGCTGTCGTCGTGTCTGCTCCATGTCTGGAGTCACTCCGCTAACGAATCTGGTCATGCCCTCCTCACTGACACTTCTAGGAGCATCGAGTGCTTGGAAGACAGACAACTTGGCGTCTTCGAGATCGCGATCACTCCACTTTCTGTCCACTGCCCACTTGCCAACATTGTCCAATACCTTGATGGTGTTTTCAGGGTTGGGGTCGCGGTAAGAGTAGAACCCGAACACACCATCCAGTGCGCGAGAGTAGGCACCACCTCCATAAGCACCACCACGCTCGCGGATCTCACGATGCAGGTGCTTGTGTGTGAGCAGCTGTGCGAGAACCGCCAATGGCGCGCCGGAAGCATCAGTGTACGGAACCGTAGGAAGGGCGAGACCGGAGTAGTAAACCTGATAAGGAAGGGGGAAGAATGACTTGGCGTTACGTGTCAACGTCTGACTTGACTGAGACTGAGATGAAAGCTCGGACGATGATGAGAAAGTCTTTCTGAGGAAGCCTTCGAGGGCCGCCTCGTTGATGCTGGTAGACTCGGCACCGCAAGTAATGGCGACTCTCATGTTGGAGACATTGGCTGCAATGAGCTGCTGAATGGCCTTCAGTGGCTGGATGATATCGTCACCAATCTCGGACAGTGATGCGAGAGACACCATGTGCTTGATTTGGCTGATACCTCCAGTCTGCTCGAGCAAACTTCCGTGAGGGCTGATGCCAGCCTCAGCAACACGTCTGGCATAGGCGTGGCCTGACTCTGCGATGGTATCAACACCGCCACTAGCAGCGCTCTGAACCAGCTCGCGGAGAGAGGCTTTAGCCTTGGGTCCGTCGAAGTCGGTTTCCAGAATGATTGTTCGGATTAGGTCATACATGGCGGGAACATTCTGATCAAGCGCGAATCCTGACAGGCTCAAGCCCTCCTCGCAGGCCTTGGTGTTGGTAGGAGAGGTACATGCGTGGTATCCGAATGACACGCCGCCAGTCTTGAGTTTGATAAGATCTTCAATCTCTTCCATCGACTTGGTCTTGGTTCCGATGCGCATAAGTGCATCACAGAATAAGGGCACAAAGGTGCGCAGCTCGGTGGGCAAATCCTTGAAGATGCTAAGAGCTCTAAAGTAGGTCAAGCCGTTCGTCGGGGCCTCTCTCCACTGCACCTTGACATTGTTAAGAGAGTCCTGACGAGTCTCGGTAGTGGACTTGGTGCGAGGAATATCTTTGACGTGAACAGATGGCAGGCAGCTCAGGTCCTGTTCCTGCATCTGTTGTTCGACAAGCTCAAGCTCCCTCTTCTTTAGCTGGTCGTAGGCCTCCTGCTTCGAGCCGTAGATCTTTTCGACCTCTGCTTTCTTCGATGCAAGTCTCTGTGCCTCCTCTGCAAGAAGATCCTCCCCATAAGTTGCGGAAGGTTCCATGGTAAACGTCAAAGTATTATCGTTCAGCAGATACTTCTCCAACAAGCCCTCGAGGTAGCCACCCTTGGCACACTCTGCCTTGAAGGTGTCAACCGTCTGTTGCCATGCCAGAGCATCGAAAACATTGACACCATTGAACCAGCCAGGCTTCAGACGCTGGATGATGGACATGCCAAAGTTTGCAGTCTTGTGCTTCAGGCTGAGCTCAAGCTGATGCAGGATACCATCAATCTTAGATTGGTCGAAGCCCTTCTCTCTGACCTGGCGCAGAGTTTCCATGACGGCTTCCTTGACCTTGGGCACATTGTCCTGCTTGACGCCGTTAAGACCGACAGAGAAAACACCGCGCTTGCCAGACCCGTCGAAGCCAGTGTTTGGTGAAAAGTCGGGACCAAGGCCAGCCTCGATAAGGTTGCGGTAGAGTGGCGAGCCATAACCATCCATCAGTAGCGAGGAGATGATGGAGAGCGAGAAGTTTTCGAGAACGTTGGAAGTGTCTCCCATGAGCCAGGTAACAGAAGTCTTGAACTGAGAATCGGCAGAGTTCAAAGGATCCAGGGGGCCCTTGACAGTGATGGAGCGAGGTCCATTGTCGAGGCTATCAGGGACCTTGATGTCCGAATCTACGGAAATGCGCGAAAAGCTGTCCAATTCCTTGCCGATGGACTCAAGGTGGCCGGCGAGAGGCAGATTTCCGTAGGTCAGGACCTTTGCGTTGCTGGGATGGTAGTGGTCGGCATGGAACTTCTTGAGTTGTTCGTAGGTTAGATCAGTCATCTTCTGAGGGTCGCCACCAGAGTTGTTGATGGCAGGGAACAGATTCTCGTGGAAGCGAATGTAGTAGAGGTATTGCGAGTCGGACATTTGGCCCTTCATTTCGTTGTACACGACACCCTTGAAGATGATGTCGTCGGAAGAAGGGTTCTCGGCTTGAGGGTTCTCTGGACCGAGACGCCATCCTTCTTGGGTAAAGTCGTGCTCTTGAAGAAGGGGATGTAGGGTTGCATCGAGGTAGACACCCATGAGGTTCTTGAAGTCTTGTGCATTGGTCGTGGCGAAGGGGTAAGTGGTGTGGTCGGACGAGGTAAAGGCGTTCATGAAGTTTGAGAGGGACCGCGGCAACATCTTGAAGAATGGGTCGCGAACGGGGAACTTCTGACTACCGCAGAGAGTTGTGTGTTCCAGGATATGAGGGACTCCAGTGGCATCCGGAGGGTTCGTCTTGAAGCCAATGGAGAAGACATTGTTCTGGTCATCTCTGGCGATGTGTAGGTAGTCGGCGCCGGTGCGCTCGTGGGTGAATTGGAGAGCAGTGAGCTCCAGCTCCGGGACGTGTTTGGCACGCTTCAAGGTGAAACCGTGTAATTGATCTCCGGGCTTGGGATAGTTTGACAAGTCGGTTACCGAAGCATAGGTTCGTCGCAAAGCTGGTAGGTTGGTGTGTGCAAGGCGATTCGGCCTGGCGGCTAGCCTGTTGACTCCGCGCAACATGTTCGAGTAGATGGCACCTTCTGATCTTACAAGCACCAGTTTCAAGTTCAGGAAGGAACTCTGAAGGCAAATGTTAGATCATGACCTTGAAGCAGTCACGGCGGCACGGACCAGGTGGGTGAACGGCTGGTTCTTCCGTCCGCACCTGCCTCTCTTTGCACGGCGAACGAGGCCGAGTCTGATAGTCTGCCGACACACGACATAGCACCGTCGACGACTGCCTACCGCACAAGCACTATTGCTACCATCTCCCGCCTCGTCCGGACTCTCCACCGACCCATTTCTATACCCACTCTGCTCGTCCGCCTCCATCTGTAGCGAGCCCTGTCCGAAACCCCTCCTACCCACTTGGATAGACCCACGCTATCGCTGTTCTCTACATCATCGCTACCTCAACTTGGTAGTCGCCACTAGAGACTACTCGTCCCACCTCCTCCTTTGCGCCACCGAGACAGGCACACCCGGAATTTCGCTGTGCCCGCCTGTCTCAGTGCGCCAATCTCGACTTCCTCCTTGCGCAGAACTGCCCCCGATGCAAGGGCAATCCACAGACCCACTATACGAGTAGACTATTTTTTCGACTCTTGAGCCATGGCCCAAGTCGCCTCACAGCACCAATCCCAAAGCTCACGCGCTTCGCCCGCCTCTGTCCACGAACACCGCGACGATGCTCCATTGCCCGCCGCTCCTCCGCCGCCGAACAACGCCTCTGCAAACAAGAAGACCAAGCCCAAGAAAGGCGCCGCCGACACGAATGACGCACACAAACAGCTCCAGGCCAAGATTGCTCAGCTAGAACAAGATGCCACCGGCAGGGCTGAAGAAGATGCGGAAATCGGTGTGTGATTGATCCTTTTCATCTATCGCGCCCTCCCATACTGACCGTGACAGACCGGGAAGTCAAAAAGGCGAATCGCGACCTTCAAAGTCTTCTTCAATCCATGGATGGTCCGATATCCAAGATGGAAACGGTCCAACGGAAATACTCGGAACTTCTGGCAGACATGAAGAGGACTGAACGGGAACATATCAAGGCCAAGAAGCGAGGCGATCAGTTGCAAAAGGACAAGGACACGCAAAGATCAGAGCTCACAAAGGCAAACTCTATGAAGGAGAAGCTGGAGAAGCTCAGTCGTGAGCTGACAAAAGAAAACAAGAAACTCAAGGAGGATCTTCGCGAGCTCAAAGAAAGCGCTGCAGACAAGAACGAAGAGCTGCATCGTCGACTCGAACGAATGGTAGGCGACGTTGAGCAGGTGATAAGCGATCGCAAACTTCCAGATCGACCCACTGGCGAGATGGAGGAAGACAAGCTGTACGCTCCCTCAAACGCTAGGCTTCAGAGCCAGCCTCGACTGACGACGTGTGCAGATTCCGAGAAAAGTTCAAATCTTTCGTCGAACAGTACGAAATGCGCGAAATCCAGTTCCACTCACTCCTTCGAAGCAAGGAGCTCGAAATCCAGTTCCATCTCGCACAGCAAGAACGACTCCGCAAACAACAGGATGCAGAATTGAACAAGTCGCATCAGTTGACCCGTCAGGTATCTACCTTTTCCCAAACAGAGAATGAACTGCGCAGTCAGCTGAATATTTATGTGGAGAAGTTTAAGCAGGTGAGACTCTTTTCCAAACATGCTGCCCTCGTCCATGTCCTTCCTCCTCTGTAGAAGAGAGCCCCCGCCCGTCTCTGTTACCACCAGTACAGCCGCTACCGCCCCAACGACAAACTTCCTCCCCACTTCCAACTTAGGCAGTGCCATCTCACTCACTGACCGCATTAGCAGGTCGAAGACACCCTTAACAACAGCAACGACCTGTTCCTGACTTTCCGTAAAGAGATGGAAGAAATGAGCAAGAAGTCCAAACGTCTGGAAAAGGAAAACATGCAGTTGACACGCAAGCAAGAGGCCACCAACAAGAACATCTTCCAGATGGCCGAGGAACGCACTCACTCTCAGCAAACCATCGATCGCCTACACAAGGAGAACGAAAAGCTAAAGAAGCTCTGCCGCGCCATGCAGACCAATGGTTACGGACGCGCAGACATGGTCAACGCCGCTCCTGGGGCGCCGAACCCAGCCCACCACCCGGACGAAGACGAGGAAGACGACCTTGCCGAGACAGACTCCGAATACGACGAGTATGATGAGGACGATGATGAGGGCAGCGTTGAGGCCGAGTACGACGACGACACCGAGGATGAAGCTGTGGATCAACGACCTCGCACATACGGTCCTGTACCGCCACCCCCTCCGCCGCCGCCAACAGGCGAGCCGGCTCACGGTGCGAATGGTAAGGCGCGACAACCTCCACAGCCAGTGAATGGTGTGAAGCATTAAAGCAAAAGACCAAAAAGCAACACATTCAATTGTGGAACCTACCTACGTCGCGACGTTCGTTCTGTGAGATATCACCTTGTTATATTCATGAAAGCTACGATAGACTTTCTCTGTCCATGTTTCTTTTGCGCTCGTTTCTCTCTATGAACATCCCCGTCCCTACACTCCACTCAAAGCGTGAGGCAGATACACTATCAGGCGTCAACCAACACATGTTCCATTGTTGGCATCCGACGAGACAACCGCGCAAGATCAATAATCCCGTTCTTCTCTCCCCTCGACCGTGGTCTTCTTCGTTACTCGTCTCGTTTGGCGACCCCGATTTTCTTGTGGGTCCCGATGAGCGTGGAATGAGAAGACGAAAGGTTCGAGAATGAGGGCTCGTGGAAGCTCTGGCTATTACAGACCCGCCTGTATTTGAGTAGCACGCTGGCGGACTAAGTTTCAGAGTACATTTTTGTTTGTCGTGATGTTGTAGTACCATATAATGGGCATTGCCGGACCTCGAGTCAGTCAGGGCTATGATGACTCGACCTACGAATGGCAATCGCGTTGCCTACTGGAGTCTCTTTTCTTACCAAATGCTCCTTTGATCATGGTCCATTGAGATCTATTGTCTCCAAGCTTCATGACCAACACAATCTGCCCTGCATTTCACTGGGCGACTTTTTTGCTCTCGTGGACACGTTGCATCTCCTGTCAAGAGGCTAAGGTCATAGTTCTGAATTAATCTCTACCAGCCTCTCAACTATCGTAAAAACAACATGGCTTTGAGGTGGAGGCGCAGACGATTGTACAGATCTGATTGTTGCTGGGCAAATCATCAAAAGTCATATATTTACAAAATTATGCTTATGACATCACAAGTCGTGGTGGTGTATCGGTAACATTGTAGCCTTCCAAGCTTCAGCGCCGAGTTCGACTCTCGGTCACGACATGACTTTTGCTTCTTTTCGTGCATGGTACACAATTATTCCTACGTGCTGGTATGGGTTCGATGACACTTTTTTTTCCTTTTTGGGTTGATGACTTGAACCCTTTGCTTCCAAATTGCACAGATCTATTGTAGCATTCTGCAGAGACCATCCTAAGCTATATACCAAACACCTCTTTTCAAACGGATCGCTAAATTCAGCAAAACTCAAACAAACGCTGCTGCGTGTTGAGCATCAGATCACCATAGACCCAACGTGAGTATTCTATGAAAACCTCGCAGTGGTGGCAAGCTTCTCTTCCACCTAGTCCTTTGCATTCCCCTTTGCACTCTAAGCACTTGACCCTCACTTTCATGGTAAGTCGTCTTGTACGTCCGTTGCTCCGAAGCCTTTGCACGGTCTCGTTGACAGTAGTCATACTGCTTACAACCTTGTAATGATGCCAGGTAAATAAACAGTAGTCATGCCATATGCCCCACCAGGTCTCTAGGCGCGTGTGCACCGGAATAGAGATGTCCATGACGGCGACAAGAGAACAGAACTGGTGTATCTCACGACTGATCTGGGGATGTGTGCGCAGTAGTGCGGGTAGAGGCTTGCACTGACGACCATCTTTGGTGATGTTTTGTTCTAGACTTGCGTGCTTGTATATCATGATACGCAATTCTATGGCAAGGTTGAAGAAGGAGAAGATCTTTTTCTTTCTTGGCTGTTCGTTTTGCTTTTGTGGGTGCTTGGTTTGCAACTCCTTGGTGGAGACTCCAGGGAGTAGTAATAGAATGGCAACCAGGATGAGTATGAGAAGATTCGAGTATACGTCCATGATGGATGATGTGAAATGTGTGATGAGAGTGAGAGCCAGGATGTATGGAAAGAGCGAGGTGTTTTGAGACGTCGAACTGAATATCGACTAAGATGACTGTTTGACTCAAGAAATTCGACATGCTGAAATAGTGTTGGAAGACGAACGAACAAGATGACCCGATTCGAGCAAGATTTCGTACAAAGACTCATCGATCGCCTAACAAACGGGCACCGCCATAGATGGTATCCCTGTATGCATACATTAGCCATTCAGGGAGAGGGTTTTCTTCTCAGGTCGCAGTGATTCTTGTAAACTCGTTGTTTCCTACCAGTTTTCACGTCCCAATCCTCGCTTGAGCTCAATCACAAAACCACTTTTCCTCCATTCTCCCTCTGCCAACCTCATATCTCAAGATACCTCGACAGGTATGACAGCGTTTGATTCCCCTCATCTGCTCGACAGAATACGCGCATCTCACGCATCTCGTCCCAACCTTTGTGACCAACTCTTTTCTGCCTTGACAAGCAGCGAAGTTCTCAATACTGCATATAATCTTCTTCATCTGGCGATGAGCCGGCGTTCGGATTCTGCAAAGCCATTTGAAGAGCAAGTAGCGTGCGCATTGCCATGGGTGCAGCTGTGACGCATACACCCTCGACCAATAGACGTCTGGAAATTTAATGTCGTATATGGCAGTGATGGTGCAGAACTGGTAGATTTCGCGAGTCATCTGGAGGTTTGTCTGCAGGAGCGAGGGGAGACGGTAACGACGGTCGACGTATACTGCGTCGGTGAAGGCCTATTCGTAGATGAGAATGCGTATCTCTAGAGGCAATTCCAAGAAGGGGAATATGTGTGTTTTGGCAAGAAGCACTTCTTTGCTGCGACGACGATGCATGAGGACTTTTGGCCAGTAGTTCATGTTTTCATGATTGTTTGTCAGGGTGATATATGATGCGAGGAAGACGTTTTGGAGTACAAAGTTGGCAAGAGCGACTGAGTGCTTGATCTACTTGAGTCTTGAGTTCGCGAATTTTGAGCTTTTGACACGACAGGGGGAAGGAGGTAGATTGAGGCAGTTGCGTGAACCAGGCTCGAAATTGAGCAATCGTGGAGAGCTATTCAAGCTGAGATCTAGAATACAACATCGGCAAGAGTTACATCAAACCCCCCTGCAAGCGTTAAAGCACAAGACAAGTGCATGATGAAAGCCATGCTAAAGAAGAGAGATTACTCGACAATCTCAAGATCACCATCGCGGTGCTTGGCAAAGACATCCTTCCACTCGTCCCAGATACGCTTGAGCTCATCAACATACTGCGCGTGAATTTCATCAACGTACTTGGAGTCAGGACGCTCCTGCTTGCGCACCATGATTGGTCGGCCAGCGACAATGTTGAGTGGACGTCGGTAGGGCATCATGCCAACATCGTAATTGAAGACACCACGTGCGTGGAAGAGTGGAATTGTGAAGCCCAAAGCCTTCTTGACCAGTAGTTGGAATTTGTGAATTGTGGGATGAGCTTGGGGATCAAACTGCTCGTAGAGTTCGTTCTCTCCAAACGCCAGCACGGGAACGAGATCGGCACCGGTGCGGATGGCGAGTTTGACGAAACCCTTGCGACGAGCGAGTACAAGACGCAAGCTGTTGGGCTGAGCGTCCAGAGATTCGCGAGCACCACCAACGACGATGGTGATGGCACGACCCATTCCCTCACCGTTGGGACCACCCTTGGAAAGGATGTTTTCGCAACTCTCACGAGAGACTGAGGCCAGACCAAGACGCAGAGCGTAATCACGGTAGAGCGGAATACGGAAGTTCGAGTCAAGAGTCAGAAGGGTGTTTGTGATTCCCGGGAACAGCTGTGCAAAGCCAAGGGCCTCGGTTGCAAAGGCGACAAAGGCACCGTGGCTGATGATACCGTGTGGATGGTAGCCAAAGACGTACTTGCGGGTGGCAGGTAGCTCTTGCGAACGATGGAGGCGGGCGGGGAAGTAGGAAGCAAACAGAGACCAGACTGGAAGACGTCGCAGCCACTCTGAGCGATACCTGAGAGAGCCCGAGGTGCCGGCCTTGGAGAAGAGGACGTAGAGGAGGTAGGGCAGCAACAAGGGCCAGAGGACAGGAATGGCGCAAAGGACGAAGAAGGCGGCGAGGAAGAGGGCGATGCTCAAGGTGTGAATGAGGACCATTCCTGTTTGCAGTCGACGCTGCAGGGGAACGTTGAGTGGTGCCCATCTTGTGCTGATGTGTGTGTTAGCCAACTCGAATGGTCAAGCGTGTGAGGAAGAACATACGCCGACGACTCCCAACCTGCTCCGGCTCTTCTTCCACTAACAAGTTCATCCTTTGATGCCTTGGGTTGCAGTTCCTTCTTCTGCGGAGCTTCCTTCTCGTCGAGTCTTAGAGCCTCCTCGTACGAGTCGTCAGGCTTCACGCTGGTCAATTGCTTGCCGTCGGGACTCTCGAACTTTTCATAGACAAGCTTCTGTTGCTGACCGTCGGGGCCTTCCGAGACGGTCTTCTTCGGAATCATGGACTTGTTCGACCTGATGGAAGAGGTGCGCTTGTGGGGTCGGTTGAGCTGTGCTGGGCTCTTGGGCGACTCGTTACGGCCCTCGCCTGTGAACTCCTCGCCATTCGCATGGGCTTCGTGGCCCTCACCAGCATGGAGGTCAATGGTAGGGTGTGCTGCCGTGTTGACGCCCTCCTCGGCCATATCTGCCCATGACTTCTCCTGCTTCTGAGAACGAGTGCGCCGAGGTTGGACGGGCGTTGACGGTAACGAAGGCTGTCTCTCCTCCTCGTCTAGCATCTCCTGGAGTGGACGAGGCTCAATGCTGCCCTTCCTTGATAGCTTCCGTGTTGGGGGTGTTTCCTTGATCGACTCCTCGTTGATGCTATCTTGGCCATTTTGGTCGATAGCTTCGTGAGCCGCATCGGCGAACGACTTGGGTGGAAGGTCGTGTTCCTGTCGCTCCTGAGGATCGGCGGGCTCTGGGTTGAGCGACATTTTGTGTGTATACGTGTAGCTGTATGGCAGTGAGAAGCTCACTCGATCAATCCATTGAGCTCTTCAGGAGAAGATTGAGCTCACCCAGACACTTGGAGCGTCATCGCTGGTGACGTACCCCCAGCCAGTCCTACAATTCCCCCAGCCTCGTGTCGCACAGACTGCCCGCCGTCTCGCGCCCGGTCGATCCCGAGTCCATCTCACTTTTCAGAACCCTGCCCTTCACCTTCTTTACTGGTTGCGACGCAGACCATCCATTGTGACAATGAGGGGCAGGGAGGTCAGGCAGAAGCTGACGAACACTACATATCGCAGCGTGTGTACAGACAACGACCTACATGAGATAGCGACTCACGAAACGTCGCGTGGATCATATACTGCTCTTTAACATGATTTGAACATCTGTCGCAGTGGTGTAATGGTTAGCATTAGCGCCTTCCAAGCGCTAGACCCTGGTTCGATTCCTGGCTGCGACATCTCTTTTGCTGTCTACTGCCTTACCGACAGTGTGACGGCCTTACTTTTGCTTCCAGAAGTTCCGTGTGAGGACCACTTGTAGATCTGTACTCGAAATTCGAGGCTTCATTTTGCTGGTGAAGCCTCGGTTCTTGAACTTTGCATGGTTTGTAAGTGCTGCATTTGATGTGCCAAGCTTCTAATTCTAGGACTCAACACCCCAAGGTCGAGAGAACAGCATCATGACCATCATTTTATCATCCGGACCTTCATAGACGTAATCTTGTTAGGTCTGTCCTGAAGGTGCGACTTGCTTACTACATGTGCTGTCTCTCTTTGTTTTATTGCTATGTTCAGAGGCAAAGAAGACTGGCGTCCTATAGGTTTTCTTGTCACCTTCAAATTCATGCCGACAAAAATATCAAATGTTCGATTTAGTCCAGCAACAGCAGTCAATGGCCCTAGATATGACTCCAGCCATCTAACTCATACTCATAAGTACTATAAGGCAACAAGCATGGTCAAGATTAGTGCGGTATGCGTGTGTTATCGAGGATACACGGCGTCAACAGGATGCTTCGGATATCACCCTGACCAAGTTCCTGCCTGAAGCCGCGTGCCTGAGGCAACCAGAATCAACAGACCAAATATATTCGACTCATATAACAGCAAATCGTATCGTGCGATACATAATCTCACACATGTGAGTCACCATGACCATGGGTGAAAATACACTGTGTGTCGACATACTCGAGATGCTCTCATTCGTCCCTCTCCATGAATAGCCGGAAGCCCGAGACATGTACTTTCACCACCACTACCTCTATTGTGACCAACCAAGCCTCCACAGGCGAAAGGCAGACCAGGAACACGAACACATATACCAACGAGTTCCGAGGATCATGGAGGCCATCGGCAATTATGTCGTCCAACCGACAACGACACATTCACACACCATCATCATGCTCCATGGTCGCGACAGCGTCGCTTCAGAATTCGCCCAAGAGTTGCTCGAAAGTCAGGCATTAGATGAACGTACGCTTCTGCAAATCTACCCAGGCTTCAAATGGGTGTTCCCAAACTCTGGTATGCTCAAGTCACAACAATTTGACATGGAGCTATCACAGTGGTTTGATATGTGGAGCACAGAGAAGCCACACGAGAAAGAAGCCATGGTCAGAGCAGGCATTGAGAAGGCAAAAATCATAGATTTGATCAAAGCCGAAGCTAAATCTGTGCCTCTTGGTCATATCGTCCTTGGTGGCATCAGCCAAGGTTCTGCAGTTGCGATGCATAGTTTGCTTCGCAGTGGTCTCCGAATTGGCGCCTACATGGGCTTTTCTACTTGGCTGCCGCTCCAGGAAGAAGTCAAGCAAATTAGAGTATTTGCTAGAACGCCAGTCTTCCTGGCACATAACGAGGACGACGAAGTCATCTCCATAGTCAATGGAAAGCTCATGCAGGAGACTCTGCAAGGTATCGGGCTGGAAGTCGCATGGCGGACGTATGAGATTGGTGGCCATTGGATCAACGAGCCGCAGGGTATTGACGACATGGTTGCGTTTCTCGTAGAATGTGGTGTCTCGAGCACATGCTGAAGCAGGGAGAGCCTGGATAGTCAAGCCATAGGAGAACTCTAGTTGACTTTGGAATCGAGTCAGCGGAGATGTTGCTGACAGAACCTGGAGACCAGGAGAGTTGTTTTTCTTCAGCATGACTTTGTGGGTTGGCCGCTCTTGCCATGATATCGAATTTGTAAGTATCGTAGAGCTCTGTTGTGCCAACGGGTCCCTCCTTCCGCTCTCAATTAAAGTTGCGTTCGTATACACTCTGTCAGTCAACTTCGTGATCCGTCAGTTGTTCAGAGCCACCCTGTCAGAAAGTCCGCCGCCGGCGTCATTCGACAGCCATGAACCAGAAACAGGGTGACAGCTGTCCACTCAACCTACCAGACTCAGGAATAATTGTAAAGGTGCCTATTGTTACCCTCGTTCTCTCAGGAATTCCAACGTTGGTAAATATAGCACGACGAGACTTTGCCGTACTGACCCGGGTTTGTGAGGGGTTGATGGATACGGTTAATGAAGCGACGTTGTGCGGCTTGAATTGTCGTTTGCATCGTGAACAGGTGTTGCTGGAGATCGATCGCAGTTTTGAGGAGAGGAGTTCGCCATATCGAGCCATCCTTGCAACCTTGCGCATTGGTCCATATTTGACAAAGAGACTTGAGACGTGTCTCGCCGGAGGAGAACGAGAAGCGAAAAGTCTACGATGGCCAACATTATACACTTTCTCGAAGGTCGCTGTCGCTGATCTCCCGCTTCCAGAAAGAGAATATCTCGTATTCGGTGAGATCCTTCTCGTCGCCAGATGTTGCAACATGGCATACCAGTAGAGAGCATAGCCGGACTGATGTCTGGATTAGGAAGTTGGACCTCCATGAATGATATACGCCTATACGATACGCACGCAAGTGTCAAGTGGTATGTCAGAAATCGGCTTAAACGTCTTTGCATTGAGAAGAAAAATGCGGTGGCTGGCTTCGGTGAGGGATGTGTAGGCGATGCTTGCCAGTCTTTTTCGCACGAACAGTCTACTCTCAAGTATAGACGATCACCAGCAGCTTTTCACGAGATTGCCAATGCCACATGCAACGTAGATGCATTAGTATCGATGCTGAGGCTCAAAATTGCGACATCCTCAGAACGTCTCTTATGTGTATACCGACTACAAGGTGTATACAAGGCATGTCAGAAGCTTCCTCATTGACACACGGTCGAGTCAGTGATCCAGCAACGTGTACAACCCAAAGGACTCGAGATGAGCCTGTTTTTCGCTCTCATCGGCTGAACAGCACAGCACATTTAATGCCTTGTCAATGGAGTTTCCACAAAGCTGCCACACGATTTGAAATCACACTTTTGCATAGCTCAAAACTCAGACTCTTGTACAAGCACTGCCGCCTGTCAACCGCTTGTCGTTCAAAATACAATTTGATAATCCAGAACTTTGGGTTAGACCAGAAGCCTCCCTTCAAAAGCTACCAGAGCGGTTGTGGATCGTGGGACGGAAACTCGGGCATCTCGTATCTCACAACGAAGAGGTGAAAATTTGGGTTGAGTGAACGTTGTCTTGCGTGCTCGGGGATCGAAGGAAGAAATGGTACGAAAAGTGAAAAAGGCATCTGAGAAAGGAGAGAGTTAGAGTTGTACCGGTTTGTATTTGTAAAAGAGCATGGCAATTTGGGTTGAGTTCAAAGTTCCAAATTCAAAAAGTACGCACGGCCGAAGCTGTGCAGCAAACAATATATAGTTTTAGGGTTCCATGAAACCTTGTTCAATCATGCATCTATTGTATTTTAACGTCGACTCGAGCGGGGAGATTTACAAGCTCTTCGAGAATTGATTCAACAGAAAAATCGATTCCTTTTTGTTCTTTCCAGAAGAATTCGACAAAAAGTAAGAGAGTGAAAGAAGAAGGAGACAAGGACATGCTTTTGTGTAGAATTAAGATCTGATTGACTTTTGGGTATAGGTGAGATGTTCAAAATCTAGTATCTAACAAAGATGATGATAGCCGATAATGGTTGGCCAGGGGAAACAAGAACAAGTGTTGACAAGATCGCTAATATTGCCCAGCAAATAGTCGGAAAGACAGAAGAAAGAATTAGCGTATAAGGCCTGAACTCGTAAAAGACCGAGATAGACGGTACGCGACCCGTAGAAGAGGTTATTATGCATGATGAAGTGAAGTGATGCAAGTATGTAATGATGCGGAAGGAGAGTCTCTATGCGGTGTCGAAGGTCTTGACTCTGCAGTGGCGCAGCTTGTCGAGAACGGTGAAGTCGACGCCGTGTTGTCTTGTGCAGACGGCTACGGCATCAAACTCGAGGTCCAAGCGACCGGGGTGGAAGCCGGCGTGGTCGAGCTTCTCAAGCCATGGTACCTGAGCCTGCTCGACGAGAGGGTCATGGAAGACAAGGCGCGAGCAACCAAGGCGTTGCAACTCAGTTGCGAAGGCAAGACCGGGAGAGTAGCTGAGAACACTCTGGCCAGGCTTGAAGCCAATGCCGACGACAAGGATGCGAGGACCAGTAGGGCAAGCAGCACGAGCGGCACAGCGGCGGTGCAGCTTCTTTGCCAGAGCGGCAGGGCGGTTGCGCATGAGCTTTGTGGCGCGCTTGAGGACAGGCAGGTTGGGGTTGTTGGAGAAGAGGTAGAAGGGGTTGACGGGGATGCAGTGACCACCGACACCAAGACCGGGACGGAAAGCCTGGTAGCCATAGGGCTTTGTTGCAGCAGCATCAATCATCTCGTTGGGATCGATGCCGTGAGCGCGTGCTGCGTCAGACATCTCGTTGACGTAGGCAATGTTGACCATGCGGTAGCAGTTTTCAAACAGCTTGGTCATCTCAGCCACCTCAGGCTTGCTGACGGGCACCACCTGTTCAAAGACGCGAGCGTACAACTTGTGGATGACCGAGTTAGATGCAGGAGTGAGTGCCGAGATGATCTTGGGGATTTGCTGGGCAGTGGGGAAGGTGCGACCAGGGTCAACACGTTCTGGGGACATGCCACAGTGAAGAATGTTTTGGTAAGGGCCAAGGATCTGGCGAGTGGTTCCAACCTGAACACTGCTCTCAATGACAATGGTGTTTCCGGGCTGAACGTGCTTCAGGACCATAGCCAGGGCGCTGATCAGATGGCTCAAGTCGACAGTGTTGTCAGCCTTGAGAAGAGTGGGGACCGAGATAAGGTAGGCAGTAGCTCTGTCCAAGAGGGACTCGTCGTTAGTGAGAGTGACATTGGGCATGTGACCAAAGATAGGCTGTAGTTGTGCGAGACGCTGGACAGAGATGTCGAAGCCAATGGACTGGTAGCAAGTACCAAAGGATCTGAGAAGGTGCTCGCCAACATAGCCAACTCCAACGACGCAGACCACATGGTCGTGATGAGCCAGGGTACTAGAATATATTAGCACGAGAGAAGAGCCCGAAAAGATGGATAACACTTACAGATCGAAGCTGTCGTTGCGCTGCATGGTCGAGAAGCTGTTGTTGCGTGACACGGCTGTCGGGTGTTGTATCCGAAGATTATTAGAGTTGTATTAGATAATTATGATTAGGTATTACAAAGAATGAAGAGGAGGATTAGTCGAAAGCCAAGGATATGAGATAATCGAAAACCGCCAGGATCTTCGTTGCCCGGTGCACAAGAAATGAGATGATGATGGAGAAGTAGGCAACGAAGATCTCTCGAGTACTTATACTGAGTGTCCCGGAGAGACAGAGAATGGTTTTTCGATATAGGACAACGGATAGGCCCCGCCAGAACTTCTCGGGAAGGGTTTGGCGATAGATGGACTCTAGTGAAAAGAAAGATCGATAGTCAAGTTTCAGCGGTGTTGTAGAGGGTCCCCCATAGAGTTCCTTGTAGGTTGCTGACCACGCTCCAGATACTGAAACCGTTGTAAAGGGAGAGGTATCCGCCCGTCGGTGCGCGTACACTTGGCAGCCTTGGTTGAGTTGTGTTGAACAGAGATGACTGCCATGACTTCGAAGCATGTCGCCGTTAGCCATAGCACGCCAGAGTGTCTATCAATTCTAACGGCGTAGCGACTCAGACATCCAGCCAGGCGCTTGTAAGCAAGGACCTCTCCAGACCTTTTACCGAACCATGCTGGCGGTACTCGTCTAGCAGAGACAGAACAAATCAATATGATGCTCCAGATCGAGACGATCCCAGGTCCCAGAGCCCACCAGCCAAATGGGTTCAGCAAGAGCGAACCAGGCGAACAGGTAAAAGCCGGTGGTTAGATGGTGTTGTGTAGCCAATCTGAAATAAAGCCGCATACGCAACGGCAGCCTATCTCGGCAGCCACTCCCTGGTAATTGTGTGGTATAACTCCTGTTGGTGGCTCCTGCCGATGGTGAGTGCTGTGCCTGACGTCTTCTGATGCCGCGGTCATCTCACGTGTGTATAGCAGTTAGTGCAACGGTGTGATACTAGTGGCTTGTATCCCACAGTGCCGGATGTCGTTCAACGGCTCGCGTACATCGTCAACGCTCTGAACGTGAGGGTAAAGGATGCGAGAGGTCCTGGACGGCTACGGGAGATCTGCAGAGAGAGTGAAACTCAGAGTCTCGCCCTATCTTGCAGAAATCAGGGCCAACGCCCGGCAGGGCAGGAAAGGACAACCCAACGACTCGCGGACAAGCAATGGAGGTTATAGTCCTTCAGAAGAGCAATATAGAGCGTAGTCCCCAGCATTGAGATTTCTAGGATGAAAACAAGCATAATTGTTCAGCTGGCAAACAAGGTGAGGCGTCTTTGAGGACATGTTTGCGCGTGTGCTTTTGTCAGGGCTCTGCCAGCGCCTCACAGCGGCTTATGGCTTTCTAACGCTCCAGGGTGGCGATGTTGCTTGGCCTCTCCTCATCACGCAGCCTGTCAAAACGGCGAGCATAGTTAGCCGCTACTTTCGGTGTGTGTAAGTCCACCTCTCCATGGATGTTCAAGCCGAGTGCATGTGAGAACAGTGCTGCACACGAGTTGAATGCTGTTTGAAGCATAACCTGAGGTTGACAGTGGAAGTTCGTGTTTCTCACGTGGAAACTTGGGAGGAAAGCTTGGCAATTTGGAGCAACGGCTCCGAGGCGGCGACCACCGCGTCCGGCAGTCTTGAAAGAGGGCTTGATTGTTTGTACGTCATTAATCATAGAACCGTTTGGACTCGCAACTGGTCTCGAATGAGGCCAAGTCCCCTTCGCGAACCCGCTTAAACCTGTAACTCCGAGGACCATGTGTCCTGAATAGGATCCGGAGCTTCCTACCGGAATCGTGCCCTTACCGAGTGCCGTTGAAGGACCATCTCGACTCCTTTGTTGTGACCTGTTGCTGCGATTCGAGCGGCACTTGTTTCTCAAAGCCCAATATCAGAAACGTTGCGCATGCTTTGGTCGCTTCCACTCACTTTGTGTGCTCTTCAGACGATCCGTTCCTAGAGACGTAGGCTATCTAGTTGATCACACGAACTGTTTTGAGAATGAGATACTGTGGTTGTTTTCATTACCACTGCTTGCTGTAGACTTGTCTGATTGCAACATGACAGTTGTTTGGTCTTCCACATGAGCACTAATTCCTCGTATAATGCATCTCGCCATAAATTGGGCCTTTCGTGACCAAATGATGGACTAACCTGCTAATGCACATGCTTCGGTGTGGTCAAATCTGTATCACCTGTTCATATGAAGCATAAGCTCTTTTCGGCATGAGGGTCCGCCAGCCCCCTTGAATCTCATGAGGCTTTCAATATATACAGCTTGTTCAGCCTGATTTAGAGACATTAAATGGTGGCGTTATTTGACCATCAAGTACACGATCGATAACAATTGTAGGGAAGACATGGAAATCTGACAACACATACCTTTGTTGTTAATGTGTGCTCCTGTACAGATTGTGTGCATGTGTTGTTCGTGATGACACGAGTGATTTGAAAATCTGTCAGGGACATGATAATGCACAGAAGTTTCCAGATTTGATCCAGTCCTCTGAGTGTATCGAAATCCCGTGTCATCCGGCCCAACTTATGCGATGTGTACGACCGAATCCTTCTGTATGGTGGACTAGACCGGAAACCTCAGTAAAGACCCACATGAAATCCTTCGTCTTTGAGACCAGCAGCGTCTATATGGACGAGCCGACTGAGGCGAGAGCCGAATAATGGGGCGCGGACCAGCAGATCTTGTTCGAGACATAGGTGTCTAGTATCAGATCCTGTGCCTAAGGACGTATCCTATTTGACACTTAATATGGGTCTAGAAAGGAGAGTGAACAACCGAGACGTTGTGTTGATACCAGCCCAACCGATGGGGATGTCCTCGGGATCGGTTCTGCTCCCAGAGGAATAAACAAAGATTGTGGCCAGTCCTTATGAGAGAGGCTGTTGATTGGAGACATCTAAACTCCTTGGGGTGACAACTTGTGACACCTCTTCATATGTGGTCGGTTGTTGATACTGGTCGAGCACGTACATCCGAAAGAGTAGATCTTCGTACATCGTAACTGTTCTAGGTATGGCAGTTCAGGAACAGGGTGAAGTTGCTGCTGTTCTGGACTTCATTGACGAATCCTGCAACGGCAACGTTGATCGGCATGAGGCTTTGTACTGTACGGCAAGAACTGGCGAGAATCACGCATGTCAAATGATTCGGCTCGACTGAGTCCAGACAGGAAGAATTAGCAAGCGAGGTGCGGGCTCTGGAACTGCTTCTAAACCTTGGTCGCATGTCGTAGCAAAGATTTTGCTGCTAGTATGTTTCCCCTGGAGCGCATTTGGAAAGCATTATGCCGGAGACAATGTCTCTCGTTTCGCTGTAAGGACTTGATGGAGCCAAGTTCATTGTGTGCTTTCTGGAGCGGACACTGTTGATGATTGTTGAAATGGAATGAGCGACGACGCGGAGCGACATTTCTTTCAGCAGCGAAGAGTTTATTTGTGGGTTATGAGTGCAAAAATTACCACTTAAAGCACGTACGGCCACAGTAAACTGAACCCGGACTTGACTTTCGTGGTTCATTATCATTTCAACATCCTGAGTACCTAGATAGGTAGGCACACCGACAGCTAAAGTATCTAGAAGGACTCTCCATATAAATCAAACTTAGGTCTTCGACATTCAGTATGTTATATAACCATCATTCCAAATGGTATGAGCATGATGTTTGGAACGATGGCTTCAGAAGTTGACAGTATTTGGCCAATATATCTGGCCCAGATGTTTGCATCAGAGTCGCGAATGAAACGTTCAGTACGCCGAGGTAGCTTTGAGCCACCCAAGCCACCCATATCTTTGAGCCAGTCCTTGTGAAATGCAACACAACGAAGAGACCAGTAGATCAGGCTACACACTTTTTGAAGAACATGCAGAGTGTGACACGGCCAAGGCGAAGCAAGATGTACTCGGCAACCATTGCATCTTTGTGTCTGTAGGTTTACTTCTATCACATTCCCAACCCCCTGCCTCGAATCATCGGTCTATTGCTTCATGATCTCCAAAGCTTGTTTCACAAGGCCCTGAATACCATCGTCCTGCACGAGACTCTTTGCCTCGACGAGCTCTTTTGTCCACAATTGCCATCTATTGTTATTGTAGCCTCTCCACTCCTGATCCTTACACTTGAAGCCAGGTTTTGCGACCTTGCCACTATAAGTCTTGTCACTGTCCGAGAGACCCTTGAGCGTGCGACCAGCATAAAGTATCCATACTGCCGCAGCACCAACAGAAGCATCAACGGTAGTCTTCCCAGGTAAGTTCTCCAGCTCTTCCTCGAGTGCGCTTCTCAAACTCCAGATGCCGTAGAGGGAGTAGTCGAGAGCATTGTATCCTGGTCTCTCACCACCATGCTCATTGATAGCCGCAGCAGTCAGACGTGCAACAAATGCGTTGACGTTGATCCATGCGTCCCTGGTCTTTGTGTCCACCTCTTCGTCGTCGGGGAAGTTCCAGCATTCGCGGGCTTGTTGACCGAAGAGAGGGATGCCTTGCCAGACTTTGCTGCCTTCTACCTCGACTTCCTTGTTGTTTGTGTCTTTGAGCGAAGGAGCATCTGTGATCAAGGCTTGGAGCAGCTTGACGAGCGAGTCCTGTTCTCTCGAGGAGTGAGATTGTTGAGAGGAGAGATGGAGAATGCTGGTCCACAATTCGCGGAGGTGGGACTCGAGCTTGTCGTTGGAGAGCGAAGACTTTGCGCATGCTGTGAGTTGATCCAATGTAGCGTCCATCTTCCCTGGATCGGCTAGGTGCGAGGAGAGAATCTTGTACTCCTCGCACTCGGTGATTTTGGGTGAGATGTCCATGCTCTTGTTCTTGAAATGCAAGAGAGACTTTTGTGGTTGTGACGAAATAGAACGTGAAAGGGCAGTGAGAGGCCTCAAAAAGCGTAGCAGCATAAAAGTGAGATGAAGAAGAGGAGATGTGTCTGGTACTCGCGACTTCCTGTTACCTTGTTCTTTCCTCCTTTCGAACCTACCTAATTATGACGAATGATGACCGGCGGATGAGTATCTCGAGAAGGTAACCCCTCCATGCTCGTGCCCCGCCCTTGGACCTCAAGCCTTGTTGATACTCGATATGATCTTCAAGTCTTACTACCGAGCATTCCAAAGCTTGAGCGACATGCACTTTCACATGGTCCTTATCATTGGCTGATAGAGTAAGAAGCTGACAGACAAGACACAAGAGGCGACGTCCGCCTGCCAAGGATAACACAACACACGACGGCCCGTGCCTCGTCGATCATCAAGGAGGAAGCGGAGAAATCACGACCTCTCCTCCTTTCTCGCTTTGCCAATCATCCATCTCTATTCGGCCGAAGCATGACTTGTGCCTCACGAGACGTGCTTTCTTATCAGTAGATCATTGGCTGTTTGGCTTTTGCATCTTCGCTCCTCGGGGGGCCTCGGCTATAACAAGAAACAGATAATCAGGGCGTTTTACTCAAGTAGGAAGGCATGTATGCACGACACTTTGCGTGCCAAGGTCTAACTCTTACCGCTGCTGAGATCTCCCGGTTTGATGCGCACTGCTGTATGCATGGAGTGCCCAACTAAACTCAGCGATTGGAGGGAATTGGAAAGCACATTAATGCTTATCAACAACCTCTTGCAGCACACGCTCTCGCTAAGACAGAAGTTACTTTTGTGCCCTGCTGTTCTCACCAATGGATGATACGATAGCGGGAACGAGGCACATGGCTCTCGAATGTCTGGATGTCCAGGAGAATTGGTCCTCCATCAAGAGGTACAAAGTCAAATACCAGCTTGGTCTCTGCAATTGCAACAAAGCATCAGCTTCATCACAACTCTCCATTCGCTTCGGTTTTCAGACCTTACATTCGCTGTCCTACATACCCTTTTCTACCATATCTTGTATACACATACATCAAAAACAAAATGCTTTTCAAGTCCATCTTCGCCACTGCCGTGCTGTTCGCAGCCTCCTCTGTCGCCCTCCCCACCGACCTCGAGGCCCGCCAGCAAGCAACCACCTGTGGCAGCACCTCCTACAGCGCCTCGCAGGTCAGCGCTGCCGTCAAGGCAGGCTACGGCGATTACCAAGCCGGCCGCACCTACGGCAGCAACTCGTACCCCCACAAAGTATGTTGACAGCATACATCCACAGCTGATAGATTTGGTACTGACCAAGACCAGTACAACAACTACGAAGGCTTTGACTTTCCCGTCTCTGGCCCTTACGAGGAGTTCCCCTTGAAGTCGGTTACCTCCTCGAATTCTGTTGCCGCGTGGGATAGGACTGATTTGATATCTAGGACCAGCGGTACTTTTACCGGTGGCTCTCCTGGCGCCGACAGAGTCATTTTCAACACCAAAGGCCAATGGGCCGGCACCGTCACCCACACCGGAGCGTCTGGAAACGACTTTGTTGGCTGCTCTGGCACCAACTAGATGCGAAAACGCGAGTCTAATGTGGAAGATTTATGAACTAGATATCACGCAAAATCAAAAGCCGGCATTTTGATCTTTTACGCATTGTCTTTATTCACATCAAACTGTAAACATCGCACATCACAGCCATGCTAAAGATATGATGTTATCCGCAATCATCAATAAGACATTAAAAAGAGCTAACTTGGAAGCTCAGTATTTATACCCAAGTCTCCTCTTTGGCAGTCTGGACGTTATAAGTCGTGTGCACCACAATACCTCTTTCCTCCTGTTGTGCCCTTCTTCCCCTTCTTTCCTCTCCAATACTCTTCAAACTCTGCTGTCGACTAGGACCTTTGCGAGAAGCACTGTCGTCTGAAGAAGACATACTACCCCTCCTACTCGCATTCCTGCTCTGCAAAGACACAGAAACAATAGTCATGTTGCCTGTAGAAGGCTTGTAGCCATGTTTAGCGTACGAATGCTTTTTCTCATGTCCCCCTTCCACGGACTTTGCGTTCATTTCAATATCGTAGTTTTCGAGTTCGACGTCTTGGGTGCCGTCGAAGATGCCGTCTGTGTCGTCGTAAGGGTATGGTGAAATGGCTCGCGAGCGCTTGCCCCCGATTGTGGTGGGAAAATCGCTGGGGGCGTTTGTTTTGTCGTTGGAAGAGGCGGATTTGTGGGTGTGGATGCTGAGGAAGGGAAGGTGGGCTTTGAAGAAGGGGCGGAGACAAGGAGCGTTGGCGCAGAGGATGCAAGCTGCTAGCTCGATCTCACTGGTATATGTTAGTCTTGTTTGCAAGGATGGATGGTCGAAGGAGTGCTAGACTTACGACCAGACTACGATGGGCTGGAGTGTATAGGTGATGTCGCCGTCACCTACGTGTATCCAGGTCACGATGCTGATGAGACGCACCAGACTGATGACACAAGAGCTGTAGAGATCGCATCAGCAAAGTTCAGAAGTCGACAACCAAAATACCAGGATAAACACATACATTGAGCCTAGCGTAAAGACAAAACTAAGAACAATTTTCTGTTTTAGCTCAAGAGTCAACCTCCACACAATTGGTATAGGTAGACACAAAATCAGCAGGTCCGCTATATGGAATCAGGACCGTCAGTTTCTGTGACTTGAAAGGATGACAAGATAACGATGAGACTCACTGATGATGTTCATCACGCCGTTGCCGATATAGAAGGCTTGCTTGTTAATGCATCTTGTAGGAACAACTGTCATGTACCTATGTGGACAGCAGTCAGCATACGTCGTATTAGGGTCCAACCACATTGACTTACCAATTGGCTCTAACAGGCACACAGGCAAAAAGACTGGAGAAGATGGCTCCTAGACCATACCCCACAGTACAGAACGCGCACATCCACCAAAGGTATCTAAAGTTGTCGATGGGAAAGAGCCTTCGGTACAACATCGGGATAGACATCTTGGTGAGCAACATGCAGACAGAGTAGATCATGGCAGCAAAAGTCCAGACTTCCAAAAAGGTCGGCGCAAAGTCTGCAGCACTGACATTCCATAGATGTTTACCCTGTAGGCATATCAGAGGAGCACCAATGTATGGAGAACGAGTATACACACCAAGCCTACTTTGACAATGTACTGAAACAGTCCTACCTCGGCGTAGAACACCATGGTTGCCAGAATGATAAGATCTGCTTCTTGTCAGCAAACTCTTCCCTGTAAAGGGCTGTTGTCGTGACAAAGGTTGGAATACTTACAGTCATCCCAACTGACACATTTGACCAGCTTGATGCGCGTATATATCCTCATGCTCACAAATGCGGTGACAATTATGAGACACACAATATTGCATATCGTCTGCTGGTTTCCCGTACTGACGGGGTCGATCAAATTGCTGGTCATGCCCGGTGGCGGCGGTCTCGCGGGTATCATTGTCGGGCCGCTCATGGTCGCTGAAGTCTTGTTGTGGCTGGATCACGGAAGGCTCTGGGAAGAGTAAGAAGAAAGACAACGCAAACGGAATATATGGAGAACAATTCCCTCCTACCGGGAATATGTCATTTGTCTAGCCACCATGGCTGAGGGAAAAAAGAGCCTTCGGTGGATATTCAGGTGCGTGTCAACTCCGCCGCGCACGAGTATCATCTTGCAACAAAGCCTACCAGAGATAACAAAATAAGGCCTACCAACAGTGGCAAAAAGCTTATGTCAAGGAGTCTGACACTAGAATGAGCTTCTTCGATCATCGAGGCAGCACAAGAGGAAGTACCAGGCGTGATTGCAGTTGCCAGTTTCAGGTACTTGCCGAAAACGTGGACGGCCTTGCAAACCCACTTCCTAGGACTCTGGGGCAGAACACTCTCGGCCGGTTTCTTGAGAGAGAAGACAAGTGTAGCGCATGTCACAAGTGCTGTCTCCTATGACATAAAATTGTCGACCAGTGCAGCTTCCGAATGAAATGACGAGAAATAGTCTCACTCAGAGACCACGCTCGCGCAATCATGGTGATTCAATGGCGGCAGCATCATGTCGAGCTTCGAGAAGGCGGTTTATTAGAAAGGATGGAAGGTCTGTAACAGGTTTTCGCACATGAAACAGCAAATGACTCGTAGCTCGCGAGGAAGGGACAGTCTGGGTGGCTGAAGTTCGGCGTGGACCAACATCTGTCACATGAGTAGCTAAAGAAATCTATGACATGGACGTGTCTGGGCTAGAGTTATGCTCGTCCTTGACTGAATCGCCGAAACCTACTTGAGCTATTACTACTTGATTCAGGACACGAGATTGAGATAGTCGCAATTACAACTCTGCGTGGCCACACTGCAAAATCATAGACCTTGACTCGAAGCATGCTAGAAAAATATATTGTTTCGCTTGACTTCACCAGCAAAACACATGAGAGAGGTCGTGGAAAGGAAGCTCCAAACCGAGGATCTCGCAGGTTCGGACGTGCAAGAATCCCATTTGATTGGTGTTATACATTGATGGTGTGCAAAGCCTGACCCCCTTCTGCTCAAAGAGAAAAACGCCGTTCATGTCATGATGCCGAATTACGCGTGCAGTTCCATCATCTATGCTGTCTGAGTGCCGTAGCCTCTGATGCCTTCCGCAAATGCCCAGCTCTGGTTTTCGAGCTTCTCCGACTCCTTGAGGTCGACACCTGATTGACCGTCAATGACGGCAATGCTGTATTGATCCAAACTCCTTGCATCGCGGTAGAAGAGAACCTTCATACACTCCTTGATGGTCTCGATAGCCTCTTCCTTGGTCAACTTGGCTGCTGCCTCCTCGTCGGGCACTGCGCGACGAAGGATGGGTTGTGCGAGGTGAGCACCGAAACCGGTGGCAAGTGTCGGGGCGCTGAAGGTGGTGCCGAGAAGGTCAACGCTGGCCAGGAAGGGCTTCTTCTTGTCGTCGAGACCTGCAACGAGGATGGCGTTCCACAAGGGGTTGAAGTCGGAGCGGCGCTTGTACATGACTTTGCTGAGATATGTGTGCAGGTTCTTTGCCGAAAGCTGGGTGACATCGTCGGATGATTGGTAGTTCTCGTTGATGCTCAGGGTGCCGAGGAGGCGGTCGAGGTATTGCATGTCGGACACATCGCCACCAAAGCCGACGATGGACTGCTTGTTGAAGACACGCAGACGTTTGACGTCGGTGAAGCGGGCAAGAGAACCGTATGAAGCTGAGAAAGTGTCAGATGTGATAGTGTCTGAGGTATCATGATCAGAGGGGCTAACCTAGGTTGTCGGCGGCGATGACAACGCCGTCCTTGTACTTGAGACCGATGACCGAGGTACCGGTAACGATGGGCGACTGAGTATGTTGTATGGGGCCCGAGTGATCTTGAGTGCCAAAGTGCGAGTAGTCGTAAGCACCGTAAACATCGTCTCTGGGCTGGGCAGGTAGTCAGTATGAGAGTGGCAGGTAGATGGCAAGAGACGGAGCTTACTCTACCCCAGCCGTGAGGGAAGTGGTTCATTGTAAGAAGGAGAGCTGTGAGGAGTTTGAGAGAAGGTCGGAATGTCGGACGTGAAGGG
This sequence comes from Aureobasidium sp. GC_Fusr_1, assembly GCA_026538705.1. Classification (NCBI taxonomy): domain Eukaryota; kingdom Fungi; phylum Ascomycota; class Dothideomycetes; order Dothideales; family Saccotheciaceae; genus Aureobasidium; species Aureobasidium sp. GC_Fusr_1. Next base: position 28,980 of record JALPCE010000014.1, read on the forward strand.
TCGAGTGGACAAGGCGGATGTGATGAGGATCAGATGGGTGATGGTTGATTGTATGCTATTGGCAGCTGCTGGAGGTGGCAGCGCAGTGACGCGCCCCGATGGAGCTTGATCGGAGCGGAGACTTGGCGCTCCGCCCTTCATTCATGCACTTTTTGTTTCGACATGTGACAGTCGACTCTCGATCCACAAGCATACTCGACATGTCTGCAACAGGAGGAGCCGCCGACGCCACTGCGTGTCCAGTCGATCACGAAACTCGCCAGGCATGGCTGGACCAGGCCAAGAAGGCCAAAGCACAAGAACCTCCAGCACCCCCGCCGCCGCCGCAAGCAACTCCTTCGCCGCCGATACCCAACAACATCCCCCGCGACCTCAGCCAAATCCCTATCCAGACTCGCTACTCTCTCGACCATGGCGCATGGCTGGCTATCCTGCCCAAGAACATGGCCATGATGTCGCCAGCGCAGCGCGGTGCTCTCGACACTTTCCGCGAGATCTCGACCATTCCCCGAGCCGTGTCCGCCGAAGGCCACGACGCCGCCGTCAACACACACAGTCCCGCAAACAACGAGCAAGAGTCTGGAGTCGACGAGAAGAGTGGAAACTGGGTATACCCGTCCGAGGAGATGTTCTTCAACGCCATGAAGCGCAAGAACTACGACCCCGAAGCCGCCGACATGCGCACCATTGTGCCCATCCACAACGCCGTCAATGAGCAGGCCTGGAAGGAGATCAAGGCCTGGGAGAAGGGCAGAGGTTCTGAAGCGTGAGTCTATCTACGCCAATCATGGCCTTGTTGCTCGAGCTAACTTGTCTACCAGATGCGGTGGTCCTCGTCTCGTCTCCTTCATGGGCCAGTCCAAGGAGCTGACGCCCCGAGCACGCTTCAACTCTATTCTGGGCTACTCCAAGCCCTTTGACAGACACGACTGGATCGTCGACCGCTGCGGCACCCACATTGACTATGTCATTGACTTTTACGCAGGCAAGAACGAGGGCAAGCCCGGCAAGTCCCTCAACTTCTACCTCGATGTCCGTCCCAAGCTTAACAGCTGGGAGGGAGTCAAGATGAGAGTCGAGAAGTTCTGGGGTCTGTGATCCGTCTCTTCATCTAGGCGAACGAGATCGCCTTCTCTCATTGTCGAAGCCTAGTCCTCTTCTGCCCTGTGTTCTCCTCTCCACTCTTCCGGCCGTCGAAATCGCCGCTTCTTGTTTTGCTGGCACGAAATCCACTGCCTCTCTTGGATTCTTGGCCTTTTCCTGTTCCTTCTTCTTTGCAATTTTCTCGTGGGCGGTGACCAACTTGTCGCCGTAGGCCCAATCCGGAAATTTTGTCGCAACTGCTCCTTGCGACCATGGAGTGGCATATTGATCTTCCTGACTAATGCCGGCGAAATCGAGTAGTTTGGACAAGAGACCAGGATTGCGCAACGCCGACGAGTGGTACAGGCGTTCATTAAAATGGGTTCCCTTCTTCTTCAGGTCGAGAAATCTTGCAAATTTGGTTGTTGTCTCTGGGGGCGGCGAGCCTGGGGGTGAGGGTGGTATCTGGAAGTTGGCCACGGGCGGCATGGTGAGGTTCCGAAGCATGAGACGGTTGGCTGTGTAGGGCGATGGCGGAGCAGAGACATCCTCGTCTTCAGCCGAGTCCATGGAAGCACTAGGCTCCGGCATAGGCGAGGGTCCGGCGGCTGGACCAGCGATAGGACCAAGAGCTGGACCGACTGCAGCAGGTTCTGGACGTTGTACTGGGGCAGTTGTAGGAGGAGTAGGTTGTTGTGGTTCGGTTGACTTGTCGACGATCACGACAGGAGCGATATGTTGGGGGTTTGCTGTAAGATAATCAGTGGCTTGTAAGATATATGATTGTAGGGTACAAGACATGCATGGAACGACTTCAGGCAGAGCTTGTCCAATCGTCTTGTTTGCGACGGCCTAGCATGCGGCTTGATTAGCAGCCATCCGCTCTCTTGCGCGTGATTGTTTAGGCGCAATGTACCTGATTCGACCTAGAGACGGGCGCGACAGGCTCGTCTTCATCATCGCTACTCGAGTAGCCTCCCAGACCTAATGCGCCACTCATAGTGTCTTGTGGTGTGAGGAAGGAGCGGGAAGAGAGGGCGCCTGTGATGACGGAAGCTTTTGCGGGCAGGCTGCACTCTCGATCACATGCGAATCGCTCACTCTTCCTCTTCTTCTTCTTCTTTCTTCCAGCCAACACTTTCGTCTCCACACAACTCCTCACAACACATCATGGATCCCCCTCCAGCTCCTCCGTCAGACATACCACCGCCGCCACCTCCCTCAGAATATGTCGCCGCACCACCGCCGCCCGTGGCCGATGTGCCCCCACCACCAGCTCCAGACACCAACGATGAAGAACTCGGGCCCTCGATCGTGTCCTCAAAGAAGCAGAAGAAAGGATGGGGTACCGTCAAACCAAAGAGCCAACCACTGGATATCGAGGAGATCCTGGCAAGGAAGAAGGCCGCAGATGCGGCCGCTATGAAGCCAAAGTTCTTGTCGCGTGCCGAGCGCGAGAGGATAGCACAAGAGAAGCGTGAGAAAGAGGAGGCAGACGTAAAGAAGAGGTCAGAGGTCGAACGCGACACTTTCTCAAAGCAACAGTCGAACGGAAGTCATGCTCAGATCAACACCGGCAACCATCGCTCCATGGACGGACGCCCGGCTATCCCTACTGGTCCCAGGAGTCAACGAGGAGGCCAACCCCCATCAGGTCCAGCTGGCTGGAGAAACAAGGACCAACACAACAGAGGTTACGATATGGCTCCTCCACCACCTCCCAAGCAGAGCGCCATTATCAGCGGCAACCAGACTGCAAAGAAACTCTCCGCAGAAGAAGCTGCCCAAGCCTCCATCCGTCAACGCTACATGGGAGCCGAACAAAACCAATCGAACTTTTCGGCAAAGAAGAAGCGCAAGCGAACCACCGAGAAGAAGTTCAACTTTGAGTGGAATGCAGAAGAAGATACAAGTGCGAATACCGACCCGCTATACAAGGACAGAGCTGCTCCTGCTGCAAGACTGGGTGGTTACGCAGATGGAGACGAGACGGCTGCCGAGAAGTACGCAAAATTGCTTCAAGAGCGCGACCCCGAGACTGGCAAGCAACGAGCACAGCAGATTCTGGAAATGAAAGAACGACAAAAGGCATACGAGAGTCGCAATGCCATCGACAAGCACTGGAGCGAGAAGGAACTTACTCAGATGCGCGAACGAGACTGGCGTATCTTCAAGGAGGACTTCAACATTGGCACAAAGGGTGGCTCCATCCCAAATCCTATGCGTTATTGGCAAGAGTCTGGTTTGCCCAAGCGACTATTGCAGGTTATTGACCAAGTGGGCTACACGGACCCCTCGCCTATTCAACGAGCAGCTATCCCAGTTGCTCTGCAGGCTCGTGATCTGATCGGTGTTGCCGTGACTGGTTCCGGTAAGACTGCCGCCTTCCTATTACCGCTCCTCGTCTACATCTCCGAGCTGCCTGCCCTGAACGAGCTTACCAAAAACGACGGTCCTTATGCCATCATCCTTGCGCCAACTCGTGAACTGGCGCAACAAATCGAGATCGAAGCAAAGAAGTTTGCAACACCGCTAGGCTTCACTTGTGTATCCATTGTTGGTGGTCATTCGATTGAAGAGCAAGCCTACAACCTGCGAAACGGAGCTGAGATCATCATCGCCACTCCTGGTCGTCTAGTCGACTGTATCGAACGCCGCGTGCTTGTCTTGTCACAGTGCTGCTACATCATCATGGACGAAGCCGATCGCATGATCGACCTGGGTTTCGAAGAGCCCGTCAACAAGATCCTTGACGCCCTCCCCGTAGGCAACGAAAAACCAGACACGGAAGAAGCAGAAAACAGCCAAGCCATGCAAATGCACGTTGGCGAACGAGGCCGCTACCGCCAAACAATGATGTACACAGCCACCATGCCCGCCGCCGTCGAGCGTATCGCAAGGAAATACCTCCGCCGCCCAGCAATCGTGACAATTGGAAACGTTGGCGAGGCAGTCGACACGGTTGAGCAACGTGTCGAGTTTGTATCCGGCGAAGACAAGCGCAAAAACCGACTCCGCGAAATCCTTTCGAGCAGGGAGTTTGCACCTCCGATCATTGTCTTTGTCAACATCAAGCGCAACTGCGACGCTGTGGCAAAAGATATCCAACGCATGGGTTACTCAGCCGTCACCCTGCACGGATCAAAAACACAAGAGCAGAGAGAAGCAGCACTCCTCTCCGTCCGCGAAGGCAAAACAGAAGTCCTCGTCGCCACCGACTTGGCAGGTCGTGGTATCGATGTGCCCGACGTGTCTCTGGTTGTCAACTTCAACATGGCCACAAATATTGAATCCTACACCCATCGTGTGGGTCGTACCGGTCGTGCTGGAAAGTCTGGTGTTGCGATTACCTTCTTGGGATCGGAGGACAATGATGTTCTGTATGATTTGAAGCAGATGCTGAGTAAGAGTGCCATCTCGAGGGTTCCAGAGGAACTGAGAAAGCACGAGGCAGCGCAGCAGAAGAGTCAGAGAGGTGGCAATAGGAAGCCCGTAGAAGAGAGCAGTGGCTTTGGCGGTAAAGGCGGTGGATGGGCTTGAAAAAAAAAGAAGCCATCCATCAATCATAGTAATTATTGCAAGGATCGAAAAAAATCATCAAAAACTCGAGAAAAATCTGGTCAAATGCTCAATCTTTCGAATCCAAACTTCTCCTTGGATAAACGAAGAGAGCAACATCCATCGAATCAGCGTGACCTGCTCTCTATGGCCATACCTTTCCTTACTTGATGACAACTGCGGTTACTCGACCCTTTACCTCTATCGGGATACTCCACGTTAAAGATGACTCCAGCCTCATAGGAGTCTCCAAGGCAGGTACCTATGTTCTTTTGATTGGCAAGAGCATTAATCTCGTAGAAGAATGCCCGTAAACCAGGAAAAGAATCAAGCCGCCAGCGTTTTGCAGCCCGTGACTGCGCACATCCGAAAAAAAAGAAAAAATGAAACCACAGAATGAAGTTTCAGTGAAAAGAAAATAGTATAAATTAAAAGCATATTCGGTCTAAGATCTCTATAATGGGTAAAAAGGCAAAAAAGAAAAACGCCATCACCTGCGTTATATATAACCTTTCACAGACACCGTACACCATGCCTTGTTTGACGGGGTTTCCCCCCCTTTGCCAGCGCTGAGAAAAATGCGAAATGAGTTATTATGTACAAAGACCCAAGTTCGGGACAGAAAAAAACCAAGAGGTGGCAAGCGCCTAGCAGAACCACTTGTACACCTTCTTCCATGTCGGCCACTGAGCCTGCTCAGCCCTCTCCTCGGCAACCAGCTCGGCGATATTGAGTTCGCGGATACCAGTGTGCAAGTCCATGTTGTGGCTGCGAATGATCGATGTGCGGTACCATAACTTGTAGGGGAGGTAGAACAAGATGACGACAGGAGCAGCTAGGTACACCTCGAAGAAGTTCATGACCTGTTCGCTGGTCGTCATGTCGGCGTATCCAATAGGTGCGAAACCGGTCCAGAACTGTGCGATCAGAACGACACAGTTGAGGATGAGGCCGACCCAAGAGCCAATGACACCGGGTTGTGACTTGAAGGCCAGTTCATCGAGAGAGTGGCCTTGGGCCTTCCAAGCCTTACGGAAGCGGATGTGAGCAAGGCAAATGCTGGTCCAGGTGAAGATGGAACTGAGACCAGAGAGTGCCAGCATCCAGTTGAAGGCGTCGGTCTGTTTGTCAGAGCCAGCGAGGAAGGCAAGGAAACTGAAAGCAGATGCAATGGCGATTGAAACAATCGGACGGCCCTTGCGATCGATGTATCCAAGAATCTTGGGAGCTTGGCCTTGGTCGGCAAGCGCAGCGAGAGTACGCGACGAGCCGTAGATGGAGGAATTGCCGACCGAGAGAACAGAAATCAAAATGACGGCGTTCATCACAGAAGGCAGACCGTCAATACCGGCGTTTCTGATGGCGATAACGAACGGACTGGCCTTGGCGTCAACACTGCTGCTGCCGTTGAGTAGACGCGGATCGTCGTAGGGAACCAGAAGGCCGACAAGAGTCAAAGAGATCAAGTAGAACAGGAAAATTCTCCAAAAGACTTGCTTGACGGCTGTAGGCAGAGATTTGCGAGGGTTAGCAGTTTCGGCGGCAGCCAAACCAACCAGTTCGGTTCCAGCAAAGGCAAAGGCGGCTGTCACAAACACACTGCAAAGACCTTTGAAGCCGTGGTTAAAAGCTCCCGGACCTAGTGATTTACGTTAGTCCAGCTTACATGTGAGTGAGTAATTCTGTACGTACTGCGCCAGTACTTTCCACCAATGAAACCACCATCAGGACCACCTCCAATATCAAGGATGATGCCGAGAATGATGAAACCAACAACGGCAACAACCTTCAGGATACTGAAAATGAACTCCGCCTCACCATAGCCCTTGACGCCGAAGAGGTTGATGGCGATGATTACGACCAAGAAAAGGGCAACCCAAGCGTTTGGGTCAATCGAGTCGTTCCAGAATTGGATGGTGATTGTAGCAGCAACGATCTCGAGAGGGAGCACGACTAGCCATTGCAAAGCATAGTTCCAACCCATAGAGAAGCCCCATGCCGGATCAAGGAAGCGTGTCGAGTATGCAGAAAAGGAACCAGCCACAGGGAACAAAACGGCCATCTCTCCAAGCGCATGAACGGTACAGTAGAGCATCAGACCGATAATACCATAGGCGATGACCAGCGAAGCAGGACCTCCATTGGCAAGAGCCGAACCAGATCCGACGAACAGACCAGTACCTGAAGCTTTTGTGAGTAAAACTCAAAGGTTGAAGCACAAAGTCTCTGTTTACCAATTGAACCACCAATGGCAATCATCTGCAAATGACGACCCTTCAAATGTCTCGACAAGCCAGAGTCGGCCGTCGCAGCATTTGCTTGCTCAACATCAAACACTTTTCCATCCGAGCCGACAATTCCTGGTGGTGTCGCGTGTGTATTTGGGTCGCGTTTGAAGCTGTCGACGAAGCGTGCGGGCCATGATCTAGGCTGGTTGTAGTTTTGACCAACCTCGGTTGCGACAGAATCTGAAGGTGACGGATATGCCCCAGCATTGGGAATAATCCCTTTGGCGTCTTCCATGGCTGTTGATATCGCCGGCTCTCCTGTTGTGATGTCCTATTGATTCCGGTGGTATTACGAAAAAAAGAAGAAAAGGCACGGCAGAGATGCTTCGAGATTATGCGATTGCGACAGCCGGAAAGTCGCAAAGGGTTGGAGTACGAAAACCCAAAATGCACCTTTTCAAGCGTGTCACCGACCCTTGTTTACGTCAAAAGGCTTTAGGCCCTGCAAGCCGCTATCTTTAAAGTGCATCGTCGGCGGCGCCACCGGGTTTGTAAAAGGAACCACGCATGCCACGACAAGAGCGACTTTGGCCGCTGGCCACAGCGATCATGTATTGCCCTATGATAGGAAGAGGAATTTGTGTGACACATTTCGCTGACGGATGCGCTCGAAGCTGGAGAGATCGACCCGCATCCAGACAATTAATAGGGCGTGTGGTTTGGTTATTTCCATGTTGGAGTTCGGGTAAAGTCGCGGTTGACGATTCATCAAGTCCTACGAAATGTCTTTCAACGTCTTGCCAATACCAGTTGTTTGGATACCGAGCAGCATTCAAGAAAATCGATGGTGTACTACAGAGCTATGCTCAGACAAACTTCTCCGAGTGCAACAAGAATCTTTCGCTTCCATGCTGAGCGCATGCTGTTGTGTTCAGCGGCCGAGTTGAGAACTCGATAGACCCCGGCCGGGACCAAGCTTTTCTCCAATCCTGTGGCTCGTGCTCAGGTGGCTGCTGCAGAGAAGGACGCACAGCATGCAGAGAAGTCTCGAAGAGCATTGCTGTATATCACTCACTGGCTGAGACCTTTCAAGTTGTGCACTCGGCTTCGAGCATGGCCACACGACCTTGCCGCCATCACATGGTGGTTGGAGACAAGCGATTCTTTCTGGCTCGTTTCCAGTCGTCAATGCGACCACTACCCTACCCGCTAGGTATAAGCTGATCGACGGTCTTGCAAACTAGATGGGAATGGGTTATCGCTTGCAGATACGATGGCCGAGACATGAGGCTACCTGACCGCAACTTGGCGGGCACCAGCTCGCGCCCTTCACTAATTACCTCTACTTGACGAACTGAATGCGTGATGTCTACTTGATCGCGCTCTAGTGCAATGTCATAATACCGCCGGAGGTGCGTTGTTCTGCGTCTGACCTCGGCGATGCACAGCAAGTTATACGCTATGAAAATGCACAGTCGTCACACAAACGAAGACGAGCTCAGAGAGAAGACAAACTCACGACTCTTAGTGGATGCTACTTTGTTTGTTGAAGACAGCATTGCATTTCTATGGCTGCCATGTGGCAGGCTCTGGTATACGGAGAGGAGCATATCTGGAATAACGTACGCCCATCGTCACAAGGTCTCGGCCTCCTTCTTAATCCTTTTCCTCACATTCATCAGAGCAGGCCCCAGCAAATTCTAACCCCATTTCTCTCTTGGAGTCACCAGAGCTTGCTGTGCATCAGATCCAATCCCCCATACCCTATCAAACCTGGACGCCTCCACCAATTCTCGTTCTTCTGTGGCAAGCAGCAAACTTTTGAGAGATACAGACTCTCTCTGGTCGCCGATCCTCATCGACGCAACATTGGTGCCTTGGGTAAACTTCAGGTAGTTCCCTCTCTCCACCACATCCAATTTAATCTTATCCTAAGCCTCGGCATCAAAACTTTCAACATCACGACCAAGTTGTTTTTGTTTGCGAGGAGATGTCGTTGCCATTATCGCTTTTGCAGAAGCTTCATCGCCGGCGAGTTGTGCTTTATTCCACATCATCCATTGTTCGGCGCAAGTAAACTCGAGACCTGAATCTGGATCTGTGAAGCGGCAGCGATACCATTGACACAGAAACCCATGTAGCTCTTCAACCTCTTTGAAGAAGAAGATTGGTGCGCCAGAGGTATTCCTCTGGTTTGCTTTTGTGGGTTGCGTATTGATTTCTGTGTCTGTTGTGGTTGTAGGAGGTTGCTGCTTGGAGCTTTGCTTGTTGTGTTTCTTGGTCATGATGAAGATTGTGATTGATGAGGAATTCGCAGTATTGTGTAGAGAAAATGGCGAGGACGAATGCTTCGATGGACTCGAGCTGGCTTTGTACATCTCATTGAGGTGAGTCAGGAAGGCGCGCTTTTGAGGTCATTTTCATTCGAGCGACCTCGGTTGCTGCCTACCTATGGGTATGACACGAATCCAAGGCAGGGTCTATCGATTAAGCCTTCGGTATCTACATCTCGGACAAGAATGACGACTGTTGAAAGGGGCCATGGAGATACAGAAAAAGCAAGTCGGAACAAGATCATTACCCCTGGAGTCAGGAACATGTGCAAACATCGGGACGATGAATACCACTGCCGTCTGATGGATCACCGGAGCCGTAGAAACATGACAAAGTCCTCACAACAGATAGAACTAGACTCCCTACAATTAACCTTTCAATGAGAAATCTATCCATCAATCTTGCTTACTTTTCGATGATTATTGCTTATTACTAGAGAATTCCTTGCTATGCCTACCTACCCAAAAACACTTTGTATCGCTTGTTACTCAAACATCACTTATTTCGCAGCGCCACTAATGCCCAAGCCCAGACTTGTATCCCCTTCCTCTGCATCTCCCTCCTTGACAACGTCTCTACTCAAAACATCTTCAGCAATGGTCTTTGCATCTCTACTCATCTCTGGTGAAGAAGTGGCCTCGACTTCATCTTCACCTAGATTAGGAATCACAGTGATATCGCCATCTGGATCTTCTACTTCTTCTTTTTCTTCCTCTTCCTCTTCCTCAATGATAAAAGCAGTCGTGTCTCCCTCTTCGATGGGTGAAAAGCTTTCCACTTCTTCGACTTCGAGATCTTCCTCTTCGTCTTCTTCCACCAGTCTCATACCCTGGTCTTGCAATGTAACTTTGCTGCCGAAAAAGTCTTTGGGTTCTTTTTGTTGCTCTTCTTCCTCCTCCTCGTCTTCTTCGGTGATGGTGATTTCGTTGCTGCGACGGCCTTGAGCACTGGTACCATGGCTGTTGTCGACAGAGTTGTTGCCGGAACCTCTGCCACGTGCGCCGGGTGTATTGCCGAGACTGGGACCTTTGAAGACACTGCGTTTCTTTTTTGCGAAAACGGGATGCATGCCTGGAGATGCGGGACCGAAGGTATAATTCATGGGCGAGTTCAGTGTTTGAGTGGACAAGGTAGGTAGAGTGCCGAGATTGCCAGGGGGAGGACGTCGAGCAACTCGTATGCCTGATGGAAAAGTGCCAGTGACTGAGGATGTAGGTGTGGAAGGAGGCAAGACCACAACACTGCCACTAGTGTGTGGTGACCTTGAGATAGCGCGGGAATGTGTACTGAGAGATGGAGAAGCCACGGAGTTTGAAGAGGTGGTGGAAGCGCGAGAAAGAGAATGGTGGTGAGTGTGGATACTGCGAACAGATGAGACGGAAGATGATGTCGATTTTCTGCCGCGCAGACCTGAGCCGCGGCGGTAGATGGAAGAGCGGGGCGTAAGCGGTGCTGGTGAGAGTGACGGCCTATTACCTCCATGGGTCCGGGATCCTGTAGAGCCATAGGATGAAGCAGTGGACATACGTGGCCGTGCGGGATATGTTGTTCGTGTCGGCATGTCCGGCCGCGGACTCTTTCGCTGATCCTTCAGGAGATCGTTAGCAGAACCCCTCCGATGACTCGACGGCATCGAAGCCGAAGCTTTGCGAGCAGTCGCCAGTTGTACTTCGAGATTCTCTTGACTGTCCTTCTTTTGCGATTTCCCACTGCTGGTCTTGAACCAGGATTTGAGATGGGCGAGTTGATCTTTGAATGGTCGTTTCCGTAGTTTTTGATGAAATGGCGGCGGGGCTAGTAAGTCGTTCCTGGTGTGTATGACTTGGAGTAGCTGAGAGCTGCCCCTGCTAGCGGCACGCGGTCTCCTGGGCACATCCTTTGGCGGTAGAGCAGGACCACAACTCGACGACGTAATCGAAAGCGAACGGCGACGCTGGTCCTTTTCTACAGGAGGCGGTGGTCGATCATCGGGTTCGGGGGTCTTGCCTTCGGTGACTCTGGGCAAGTCTGGAGGTGCAGCGCTAGACCTGCTCACGCCCCGACCTCTAGTCTTGGGTGAAACTATGCTCAGTCGCGCCTGCTCTTCCTCTGTAATTTCCCTCAGACTTGGCGCATTCAATAGACGACTGCTGGATGCGCTCAAGCGTCTGATACTCCTCGCTTCTGCTTCTTTTTCTCTTCGTCTCCGTAACCGCCTTCTCTCTTTTCGTTCTTCTTTCTCAAGCAGTAGACCCCACCAGCCAGCCAATGGGTCGCACCTTTGTCCCAGCACATTCTCAATGACGTGATCGATATTGACACCCGCGCTGCGCATGCGTTGCAGTGTTGCTTTTTCTACTTCGGTACTGAATGGCGGAGGTTGCAAGACTTTGAGAATCTCCTGTTGCTGAGGAGCGTATTCTTGCAGCCAGGGATGACGGAGAACATCGGCCAACGGTGGTCGTAGGAGGGGACGGCGGGACAGCAATTTCGAAAGAAGGTCCTTTGCCCCTTCTGGGACGTATTCCGGGTACTTGGGGTCCTCCTTGAGAATGCGCTGTTTTGTCTCGTTCTCGTCGTCTTCGTCAAATGGCAACTCTCCGCATAGAAGAGCGTATAGAATGATCCCCAGACTCCAGACGTCCACCTTTTCACCAGCGTATTTTTCTCCCTTCAGCATCTCTGGCGCACTGTAGCAGACGGTGCCGCACCATGTCTGCAGATAACTAGTAGTGCCCTGGTATTCGCGCGTAAAGCCAAAGTCGACCAGTTTGACATTGCCGTGCTTGTCGAGCAGGATGTTTTCGAGTTTCAAGTCGCGATGGACGCAAGACTTGGAATGGACGTATGAGACTGCGCCAACGAGTTGTGTAAAGATCTTTTGAACCTTGTTTTCTTCCATGCGACCGTGTTCGAGTAGGTGGTTGTACAGCTCATCGCCTGAGCACCACTCCAGGACCAGCCATACCAACGACTCGGTGACTATGACTTCGTAGAGGCGAGCGATGTGTGGGTGGAGGAATTGGCGGTGGTGGTGGATCTCGCGGGCGAGGTTGGCGTCGTCCTTTTTGGCCGACTTGAGTACGACCTGCGAGGGTCAGCGGTGTTTGGGTATATGTAAGGATTGTTGGCGACAAACCTTGGAGCCATTGATGAGTTTGTTCGAGGCCAAGTAGACCTTTCCGAACGAGCCCTTGCCTATGAGGCGGCCGACGGCGTAGTTGCCGACAGTACGGAGGTCCTTGCTGCTGAATTCGCTGACGGTCGCGTGAGTGATTGAGATTCTAGTCACGAGTGTGGGCGCAGTCTTACTCGAGGAGCTCGCTGTACGAGTTGGCGAGTTTGGTCTTCTGGTGGTGCAGCTCCGCTTGGGCTCTCGCGGCGGCGGGTGGCATACGTTAATCGAGGTATGCGCTTGTCTGTCGCGCACCCCCTGTCTCGTGCGTGTCCGCTATGCTGTACGTCCAGTCCAGTCTTGCCAACATCCGACTCTTGCTCTCCCGGTCGCGTGCGTATTAACTATTATCGATAATGCTGGTCAAGGGCTGAAACGGGGCGGCTGGGGGGGCTGCGCCGTGGCGGTTGTCGTGCGTCGTCGTCGTCGTTGGTCTTGTCCTTGTTGCTATGCCAGATGGTGAGCAGAGACTCGGGGCCTCGTTGTCGTCGTTTCAATGCATGGCAGGCATTCTCATTCTTGTGCCGACCTCATCTCCGCCCCGTCCGCTGCCGCTCTGTTGCGTGATTCGGTGATTGCTGTGGGGAATCGACATCATCACCACACTCCCATGACCCTCGGAAGGACGAACACTAGGAAACTCCATGCCACCTTTGTCTTTTGCATGGCACAGTCCAGCTCACAACATCTGGAAGAACTTGTCGTGTCAAGGTTGAATACGAATGTCTCATCCTCCACCACCTCTCTTGGCTTCTTCCGCCTTTGCATGACACTTGCATCACAAATGACTACTCTAGCTCCTCCTGATATCTGCAATCGCCTTGCGCTTGTAATCACTGTCCGAAAACAACGCTTCGACCAAGTCCGTCACTTCGTCTGCTTCAAACTCAAGCCTCAATTCGCCCTCCGTCCACAAGTACTTGATGTCCGCAAGTGAACTCTCCAACAACTCCCCCAGGTACTGGAATTTGAACCAGTTCGGGCAGTAGATTCCCGTCATGTCGCTCGCCTCTCCGCCCTGAGGATGCTCTTGAATGAACAGATCCTTGACTTCTGAGATCTTGTCGCACAGCTGCCGCAGCTTCTTCGACTCTTCCTCACCAATGTCTTGTATCTCTTCAATCTCCATGATCATCTTGCTTATCACTGTACTGAGCAACGATGCCGAAGACTGCAACAAGGCAGACCGTGACAGAATCGGTGTCCATTGCTTGTGCACGTCGCGGAGACGTCCCTCGGTAATGCTGACTGCACTCTCACATGCACTTGCGAACGGCTCCGCATTGCAGTTGGAGAATCCTTGAGCTCCATCTAGCATATCACGGATGATGGTCCGTTGTGATTCCATCTCGGCGCTGTATGCTCTCTTTGCGAAAGTCTCCAACGCTTTGATGTCATTGTCCAGTCTAAGTCTCGATGATGGTCGTAAATGCATTGGTAAGGTTGAGTTTACGTCCTTTTCTGCTTGCTTATTGACAAAGGATCGAATCTGATCAGCTAGACGAGACGCATCGTTGTAGATCAGCATGTTGCCAGAGTCCAGCTTGCCGTAAGCCGTGGAAGCTGTAGCTCGATACATGGCGAGTACGAATGTCGGTAGCGTGTACAGCGCGGAGGCCGCCGGTCCTATGGGTGACCCTGAATAGCTTGGATCTGTCAAGATTTCGGCATCCGACACGACTTGCATGATAATCTCGAGCATACCGTCCGGCACCGCTGTCACCGTGTATGTCTCTCTGAGTGTGAGTTCTCTGTCACCAGATGATGTGGCCTGATTCGTCGCGGGAGCCTTTGCCGCTTTCTTCGGTGACTCTGGCTTCGTGGGCTCGCCTGTGGCTTGCTCATCGTCGCCCCAACCCCAAGCATCCGCCGCATCGTCTAGCTCGACGTCTGCTGCGCTACTTTTAGGAGCAGCCGAGTTTGCCGGCACGTCTGTGTCATCCTCATCCATGTCCCAAGCGCTGGCGTCATCATCGTCTTCATTGGTTGTTGATTCAGGCTTCTTGGTTTCGACTTTTTTCGTCTCTGGTGTGTCTTCTTCCCAATCAGCGGCCCAAGCATCATCTGCTTCATCGACGTCAGTACCACCAATGATGGCATCTCCCTTGGACACGGTCTGCGTCTCGACTCTTTCGACAGTTTTTCTGTCTCTGAGACGAGAGAATAGTAGGCTTCTTGCTGCGCCCAGAGCTGTCTCTCTGCGTTTGGAAAGCCATGTTCTGGGGGCATTTTGTACCCAGTCCTTCAAGAGAGCGGTGCTTGACCAATTCAGGGCATCGATTTGTTCGGCTAGCCTGGACACACCATCCAGAATGTGTTGGAAGACAGGCATCTGCTCAATCTGCACGGGGACAGTTTGGTCGAGCCAGCTGTAAGTTAGGGTCTCGAACAAGGACGGTAGTAGTTTCTGGGACAGCGGCTCACAAACTGATTTTGGTAGATGGGTGGAGAAGAAATGCAGAGCTGTCCAGATGTCGTCCAATGTAGCAATTGTATCGGGTTTGGAGCTCGTGTCTGAAACACAGATACAGGCACCGTTCAGCTGGAAAATAGTATGCTGGCCGGGTTTTGTAGAAAGACGAGGGTTGATGAGAGCAAATTCAATGTCACGCTTCAAGCGCCTGATGTAAACGTCCAGGCCGCCGAGGTAAATGAGTATGTCCACGATTAGTTCCAAGTCGACGGCAGGCACTTCGGGAGCATTTCTCTTGATGGTCACGGAGCGAGCGTCGATGTCACATTGCAGAAGGGACTGGGCGAGGGCGGTTGTCTTGTCCAGGAAGTTGGCTTTGAAGCGTGAGCTGCGTGTCTGCAAAAGACCAACAGCCCTAGTATCCTGAACGGCCGAGAGAGCAGCAATAGAGGAGTCGCATTGCTTGGTAAGGTCGAGAGCGGTGCGCAGGTCGTTATTGACGTATGCTTGGTCGGCCTGGTCAAGGATGCGACAGGAGGAGCGGATCACTTCCAAGGTTGTGGCCAGAGATTCGTTGAAAGCGACCTCTTTCTCAAGTAAGCGGACCTTGTTTCCAGCATCATGTGTCTTCTCTTTCAGTTGCTTCCCAGCTTCGGCTTGAGCGACAATGTCCCTTGCTGTGGCTTTGGATCGTTCGATGTCGGCTTGGAGCTTTTTGGCTTGGGCGATCCATCCGTCAACGTCGGGCGCAATATCTTTGCTCAGACTCCGTATGCCTGTCTATTTGCACATGTCAGACGCTATTCACAGACAGAGTAGATGGCACTCGATACCTTGACTTCATCGCGGGCTTTCTGGAGGTCGGCTAGGAGGGCGGGGAGGAGGGTTGAGGGCACTTCGGCTGACGAGATGTCGGGCTCGGGATAGGCGCCATGTTCGACACTGTCGACGATAGCCTGTTTGAGCTGATCGTTGGTCGACATTGTCGCGACTCTGTCATCAACACGCTGACGTTGATGCTTCAAGAAAGCTCCAGCCTGTCATTAGGCGCGCGGGCCGGTCCGCTGTTTAGCGTCATGAAAGTGGATGCCGCAAGGCCACACTGCAAGAAGAGATGATGAGGTCTTGGAGGCGAGCCTGTTGGTAGCAATACCTCGTTACATCTCGTTTGCATCTTTTTCGAGATCGATTACATTTCTGCACACTCACTCCCTCGTTTGCACACCTGGCCTTTACGCTTTTCCGTCGGCTTAATATCAAGGCTGCCGTTGCCCAAAAGTCTTACCAATTCATTCCTGCGGCCTCGAGCTGCTTCAACCGCTGCACCATGCCTGCCGCAAAAGCCCAAACTCACTTCAAACCAATCCAAAAGTTCAAGCTTGACTATGCCCCTATTGGTATTGCTCAATATGAGTCCGAGCGCACTGGAATGCGCGTCGTCGTGGTCGATCAGAAAGGCCCCAAAGTCTATGGTTATTTCACTCTAGCTACAGAGATCCATGATGATTCCGGTTCGCCGCATACTCTTGAGCATCTTTGCTTCATGGGCTCAAAAAACTATCGTTACAAGGGTGTTCTCGACAAACTCGCCACTCGTGCTTACTCCAACACTAACGCCTGGACCGCCACTGATCACACCGCCTATACCTTGGAGACCGCTGGCTGGGAAGGCTTTGCCCAGATTCTTCCCGTCTACCTCGAGCACGTGCTTGTACCCACTTTGACCGATGCTGGATGTTACACTGAGGTCTTCCATGTTGATGCTACTGGTCATGATGCTGGTGTCGTCTACTCTGAGATGCAAGGCGTCCAGAACCAGCAGGGAGAGCTCATGGAATTGCAGGCAAGACGACTGATGTGAGTAAGGTTGTTCCATCGCATTGTGCCGATAGCTGATATGACCTAGGTACCCTGAGGGCGATGGCTTCAGATACGAGACCGGTGGTATGATGGAACAGCTCCGTGTTCTCACGGCTGACCGCATTAGAGAGTTCCACCGTGAAATGTACCAACCCAAGAATTTGAGTCTCGTGCTCATCGGTGAGATCGACCAACCCGAACTCTTGCAGATTCTCGATGAATTCGAAGGTACCATCATGGACGATATCCCGTCACCCGAGACTCCTTTCCAACGTCCCTGGGTCGAGTCCAAGCGCACACCACCGCTCAAGAAGACAATCGTAGACACCGTCAAATTTCCCGAGGATGATGAGTCCATGGGTGAAGTGCTTGTCGGCTTCCTTGGTCCCGACTGCAACGACCATCTGCAGGCCTCTGCCCTCGGTATCATGCTTATCTATCTTTGCGGCTCTTCCGTCTCTGTGCTGGAAAATACATTGGTCGAAAAGGAACAGCTATGTAGCATGATCTACTACTCTACTGATGTGCGACCCGACATCGCTTTCTGGTTCAATCTGAGTGCCGTGGAGACCGAGAAACTTGCCGATGCTGAGAAGCGCTTGTTCGAGGTTCTCAAGGAGACCGCTTCCAAGAACCTTGACATGGGCTATATGAAGGACTGTCTCAGTCGCTACCGCAGACAACTCAAGTTCAAGTGTGAGAGCACAGGAGACTTCTTTGCCACACCCATTATTGAGGACCACTTGTTTGGCAGCAGAGACGGCAAGGATCTCCGCGAACTGGAAACCTTGAAAGACTTGGACGTCCTCGAAGGATGGTCAGACCAACAGTGGAGAGACTACCTCTCGACATGGTTCGCAGAAGCCCATCACGTGTCTATACTCGGTGTGCCTTCAAAGGAACTGTCTAAGAAGCTCAAGACCGATGAGAAGGCTAGAGTCAAGGCACAGAAGGAGAGACTCGGTGAGAAGGGACTCAAGGAGTTGGCCGAGAAACTGGAGCAAGCCAAAGCTGAGAACGACAAGCCCATCCCCGATGAGGTCCTTTCACAGTTTCCGGTACCTGGAACCTCGTCCATCCACTTCATCCCGACGACCACTGCTAGAGCTGGCAGAGCTAGACAGATGGGCAAGCTCGATAACGACATCCAGCAGATTGTCGACAAGGACGATTCCGACATTCCTCTCTTTATCCACTTCGAGCACATCCCGTCCAACTTTGTTCGCACGAAGCTGGTCATGTGCACTGGCTCGCTGCCTACTGAGCTCAAACCTCTGCTTGCCGTATATCTCTCAAACTTCTTCATGACCCCTATCACCCGCGATGGGAAGCGTATCGAATTTGAGGATGTTGTCACCGAACTCGAGAAGGACACTGTAGATTACGACATCACCTCAGGTCCTGGTAATGGCGAGCTTCTGCAGATCACCTTCCAAGTCGAAGCCGAGAAGTACTCTGCCATGATAGATTGGCTGCGCACCACTCTTTTCAGCTCCGTCCTGGTTAAGGAGAGACTTCAGACCGCCATCACCAAGATGCTCGCAGACATCCCTGATGAGAAGCGAAGTGGCATGGACATGGCTACTGCGGTAGACTCGATGATTCACCTCACCAGAGACTCGAGCAGCCGCTCCAGAAACACCCTCGTCAAGTCCGTCTACCTCAAGCGCCTGAAGAAGCACTTGGCGAAGGACCCAGAGTCGGTCATCTCACGCCTGCAAACCTGCATCGACACACTTCACAAGCCGTCCAACTTCAGAGTTTACGTCGCTGCAAACATGCACAACCTCTCGAACCCCGTCTCAGCCTGGAAGTCTTTGCTCAGCAACCACAACGACGATACTCCCCTGCAACCCCTTGACTCCCGTAACTCCAAGCTCAGCGAGATCTCCAAGAACCCTGGCAACACAGCTTACATCATCCCTCTGTCCACTATTGACTCCTCATATGCCCTTCTCACCTCTCGCGGTCCGGACAGCTGGTCTCACCCCGATCTACCCGCTCTCATGGTTGCTCAGTCGTACCTCGATGCCGTCGAAGGTCCTCTGTGGGCAGCAGTCCGTGGCACAGGTCTCGCCTACGGCACCGGTTTCTCTCGCTCTACCGATGTCGGCTTGCTGACCCTGCGTATCTATCGCTCCCCCGATACTTTCAAGGCGTTCCTCGCCGCCAAGAAGGAAGTCGAAAACTACGCCACTGGCGCTACGCCCTTTGACAAGTTTGCTTTGGAAGGTGCTGTCAGCAGCATCATCATGGGTTTCGCAGACGAGCAACCCACCATGGGTAGTGCTGCCAACTTGTCCTTTGTCAACCAGGTCATCAGAGGTATCTCCAAGAACTGGAACGATGAGATGTTGGAGAAGGTCAGAAAGGTCAGCGAGGAAGAGATCAAGGATGTACTCAAGAGACTCATCATGCCCATCTTCAATCCCGAGTCTACTAACTTGGTCGTCACTTGCGCTACTATCATGGAAGAGGTATGTTCTTATACCACCACAATCAAACGAAAAAAAAGTCCATTGGCTAACAAGATTTCACAGAACCTCGTCAAGGCCTTCACAGAGGCCGGTTTCAAGCCCGAAGTCAAGTCTTTGTCTGACTTTGAAGACGACTACGGACTCGAAAACATCGAAGGTGATGATGACGAAGATGAGGATGACGAGAACGAAGAAGAAGAAGAAGAAGAAGAAGAAGAAGAAGAAGAAGAAGAAGAAGAAGAAGAAGAAGGCAGTGAAGACGGCAGCGAGGAAGATGATTCCGACGGTGAGGATGAAGAGTAGATTGCTTCCATAAACCACCTTAGACGCTTCCTCTATGACATTCTCTGACTTTTGTTCAAAGTCACAAGAGTCTCTTGTTCTCACTCCTCCAGTTGTTTGTGATTATTCTTTCTTTGTCTTATATTTCTCCTTCCTGCTAGTCAAGAGTGCTAGCATAGCAAAGCGCTTTCCTTTGTAACGCACAATATGTTTTCACTCTTGGGGTGGAGTGGCCGATATAATCTTCTGACATCACTCTATATCGTAAGCAAAAGGGTAAAGGGGAAACAAAGCAAAAAAGCAATCTGACTCCTCACAGTTTTAGATGACTCTTTGGCTTTCTCGAGTCTTTCACGTTGATATCTCGGTCAGAATAATCCCACTCGGTGATCATAGATATATGCGAGCAGAATGACGGGTGGTTCAATGCAATTTGTTTTTCAGTTTTTTTTCTTGAATGGTTGATGTTCATAGATTTCGCCAAAGAAGCCCCAAATGCTCTTCCTGGATGTCTCCCTCCCTCTTGAACTCATTCCCCATCTGCTCAAATGCATAAAATCGACGATAATGTAGGCTTGCTTGTCCTTAGAAAGAGGCAGAACCTGAAACAACCACCAAGAACAAGCCGACCAAAAGGATAGAGGATTCGAGAGCGGAGAGACAACGTGTGGAGGTCGGTCGATGCATGTTATGGAGCGGAGCCGATGGTTAATGTTGGGGTAGCCGTGTTCCAGCAAAGGTTGTTCGTGTGAGGCTCGAGGCTCAGGCTGCTTTTTGGATCGCAGGTATGTTGTGTGGTGTATGGGTGGTTGAGTATTTGTATAGATGCATGGGACAAGTGGCTGAAGAGCAGACGAAATGCTCAGAGAAGCTCTTCGCAGGTCCAGTCCTCGTACCAGCCATCGGGAAGGTATCTGCGCACAACCAGAGGAATCTTCTTTTCGCGCAACTCCTTGATGGCGATTTGCAAGGGATCCGTCTCGCCCTCGACGTCGACCAGGACAGGTGCGTTCATGCTGTAATTTCCTGTCAGCCCAATTCTTTCGCTTCTCTTTCGCGAGATCTCCCTCTTTCTCGTCTTCTCCGTTCTCATCCATGTCTTTCCCGCGCACGAAGATACCTCCCCTTTCAGTCTTTCCTTCTCCAAGCAACTCACCTAATCTGCAGCGCCCTCGTTCCCAAGACTCTAGCCCTCTCGTACTTGGTCATGTACGGCGTGGTGGTTCTCTTGTCAGTGTCGATTCTCTTCTCCTTCAAGCCCTTGACGCCCAGATTTGCGTTTGCGCGTGCGACGGCGTTGGGGTCGCCGGATGTGACAATGTTGGCGTTGTTCTCGGGGTCTTCGGTGCCGCCCGTGGGGTCGTTGTTGTCGTCGACGAGGTCCTCGACTTCTTCGTAGTCTTCTTCGAGCATGTTGGCGTCGTATTCCCTGAGTGACGTGTGTTAGTGGGATGTCGTGGGTGGGCGTGTGGAGGGTTGGACGTACTCGCCGGCGCCAAAGTCACCGCCGCCGTCGTCGCCGTAGTCGGACATGTTTGCTGTGTGTTGTGTGGTGTTGTTGGAGGCTGAGATAAAAGTCGAAAGCGTAGTTAGCGCGCAAAGGCGATGGCGTGGGAAGAGCGAAGGTTGTATATGGAGGTGAATGCAGAGGGAAAGCGCGACGGGCTGCTTTCGAGGCCGTCGCAAACTAAAGTTGTTGCTCGGAACGCGGGACTGCAAAGGCGGTGACTCGACTTTGGGTGACGCTCGGTCCACCACTCGCGGCAGAATATCCATCCCGACCCCGGACTTTTGTAGACGACGTCTCCTTCGAGTTCTCATGAATAATACCTGCCTGCATCTCATGTACCTAGCTATAAAAATGCACAAAGTGGTCTGACTTTCAGTTGATACCACTGAACAGCACCGAGATTAGCCTCTCAATGGACACAGCACATTTCGTTCATGTCATCGTAAATTCGATAGCTTGTTTAGCATGCTACACTCCTTTTGAGATACACAGCTGTACTTCCTTGCTCAGGAGCCTCCATACGTATCTCCAAGAGTACAACTGCATCTAATATCGCTATCAAAATGCACAGTCTAGCTCAGTATCAAGAATTGTCCAGTGAGATGGCCTTGAGACAAGAATCTCTCTGGAAGCAGTATGATCTATAGATACATTTGTGACTTTTGATAGTTCATTGAGAATGCTTGATTGCTTTCGAAACATCAATTCTGCTCATTTCCTATGCTTTTTTCTACTCTATACATCATTTGTTGATCATCTCATCTCGTCATCTCATTACCCGACTCAGTCATCTTTCTGCCACAACTCAACAAAATCAGGCCTCCTTGCCTCTGAACTCGAAGGCTCTAGCCTTCTGGTTTTGTTTACGCAGCCAGAGGCGGTGCTGAGCAGACAGCTCCGAGCGTCCATCTCTCCCACGCTCGACCTCAAGAGCCGGACCGCCACCTGCCGAGCCTCCGCTCAGGAGAGAGAACTCCATCTTGTTGGGATACTCTCCCATGATGGCGGAGGTGTAGCCCGGAGGAAGGGGGGGCACACCACTCGAGGGGGCGGTCCAGCCCCAGGCCCAGGGCATCTGCCAGCTGCAGATTCTCTCCAATCTCCACCTGCTTGGACTGTATACCATTGAAAGTCAGTAATGTATTCAATGAAACAGGAGGGTCCAAGGAGATGTTGCATATCAGGGGCAAGAGTGGATAGTAGGTGAAGAAGTGATGGAGAAAACGCGAGAAACAAGTGAAGGATAACGAACGAGTGAGTGAAATAGTTGTGATAAAATGGAACATGGTAGTGAACTGTGAGTGGTTCGTAAGTGACTTACGTGCATGATGTAGATCTTCTTTCACTGCTCCAAAAATCACTTCATCTCCTCCAAGTGAGCATCAGAGCACAATTCATAGCTCCATCCTTGTGGAACCCCGCCCTCAGTAGCCCAGTAAGTCCAGTTACCATGGTAGCCACCCTCTTGCCAGCCGTAGTTGTAGGTGAATTGAGCAGCCTGGATGTTCTGGGTCAGGCTAGACAGCATGTGCTGCACCACAGGCCAACTAGTCTTCTTCCAGATGTTGACGTCCTTGACAATCTGGGCTTCGCCTCCCTCGTAGCTTAGGTAGGTGACCACCTGGATGCGATACTCTTGTCTGGTGGGTGCGGGAGTCGCCGTGGGCTTGAAGAAGAGATCGTTCTCGAGCACGTACAAGTGGTCGAGGAGGGTGATGAGAGGACTGACCTGGATAGGGTCGAAGTTCAATGGAGCAAACTTAGCCAACTGGCCAGTAAGGTATTGACCGGCACGAGCTTTGAGGGTCTTGTCTTGTTTGACAAGCCAGCTGATGAGCTTCTTGCGTTCGTGAATCAACTGGGTGGTGTCTCCTTGAACCTCGTCCCGGCGATGGTGGCGCTCCAAAAGATCAAGCCAGTCAAGCTGGAGATTGAGTCGAAGGAAGAAAACCAGGTCTGGGTACACGGCGTAGTGAATTTGGGCGCCTCCTACAGTGCAGTAGAGACTGTAGAAGGTCTGATCGTTGGTCGCAGCGGCGTGGAACGTCTCTGTCATGTGTTTGATACGAATCACAGTGGGGTTGACATAGATAGGAGCCGGGTAGCCAGCAGGCATAGGGGCATTGCTGGGAGCAGCAAAGACAGGACGTTGAATTGGAGGAGGTCCTTGTGCTGAAAGTGCTTGCAGAAGATCGAGAGAGGCGCCAGGGGCCAGAGCCGATTGTGGAGGAGCGCCAGTAGGAATGCTGGGAGAAGCCATGGTCGGGCGAATGATTGGTACAGCGCCAGGAGGGTAAGTTATAGGGGGCTGGTTGTTTGACATTCTGGTGCGCAAGTTGAGCGGACGCGATGAAGAGTGAGATGTTGTGATGTTGAGGTGTTTGTTGATGGATTGTCAAATCGACGCGTGTTGAGAAATAGCTCAAGTCTTGTGAGAAACAACTGCGCTTGTATGTGGTACACAACAGTATTGGCAAGAGAGAGTGATGCGTAAGGCAAGAGAAGTGCCCAAGCGAATCGAGAAAGATGGTGTTCGGGAGTAAGGAGATGGCACAGCGCAGTGGGAATTGAGAGGATGAGAAAATGGTGCTTTGGTTGTGAAAAGGTCAGACAGGAGTGTCGATGCTGAACGCAAAAGTGACCGCTAAAACAAGGATTATAAGCGAAGCGTGAAGAACACTATGAGAGATGTCAGGTCACGCTTTCAACTCGAGTGGAGAAATGATGGTTGTACTTGTTTGTAAACAACTGCGCGGTTGCGAGAAGTGAATTGAAGGTAGGATCCCGCGCGTTGTCTCATGGACGACCAACACCAGAGTAGTTTAAGATGGAGGAAAACGATATCAATGTCAGTGCAAGGTAGAGAGGCGATACACAGAAACAACTCCATCAAGAGTAATAGGATGTGCGCAAAAAAAGGACCTCCCATCTCGTCTCACCAACCGCCTTTATTCCGCTCCGAGCGGGCACGGGTCAGTTGATAAGACTTAATGCTCAGACATAGCGGTCTCGCCGGGGATCGAACCCAATGCATGATGCTAATGGCAAGCCATTGCGCCAACGGACCGCTACATAAAATAAAGCAATTCCGTGATTTATCAACCCTCAATTGCGGCGGTTGTCTTGGTGACATGGCAGATATTCGGATTAGGAACCTGTGGCCATCGGTGACGACAAAGAAAAGAATCTTTGGAAATCCATCCGGTCCTGAATAGTTATTTCGAGACCAGCTTTGTAGTTGTCCACCAACCTGCGCAGAAAGTTCTCGATCGACACCATCCAGTCCTTTGTAGCAATGCCTCGATGGCCGTAGTCTCGATAGAACTCCGTTCCACAGCCTGTTCCTCCAGTTTGCACGTTGGTAAGGGTTACGAGAAGATATGGTATCCAGATATCAGGGACCGGAGAAGCTCGCACGCTTTGACGCGCTCTCAATTTGGGTCATCAGTACGAGAGCCAGCTGGAGAGACCAAAGTATTCCAAAGACTCCAACCTTACAACAACACCAGTAGCGACCAGACACCAGATGACTCGAGGATGGTCGGGAAGACGATGGCAGAAGAGGAAACACACGGGTCGAAGAGCATATTTGCTTCGAAGGACAAGTGCGGGGAAGATGTAGTTGGATCAGGCAGGAGCCATTGACACTGTTTTCTTTCTGTATCGAGACATGATAGGAGATGAAAGCAATATAAAAAAGAACACCAGAAGATTGTGCAATAGAAGATGGAAGGTAAAATGAACTTTTTCTGAGATGGTATGAAGCTGTACAATACCTACATCTCCCCCTACCTTTATCAAACGCCAAAATCCCCAGTCCCCCAAGAAGAAAACCAACAGCTATGCAATTACAAGCGTGCAGTATGATACATCAGCGTTTCGTTCATGCATCCGTGATGCAACCATGGCTGGCATCCTGGACGATCTTGGCGTATTTGTAAAGAGTGCCCTTCTGGTACTTGAGAGGTGGTGCCTTCCAGCTGAGCTTTCTTTGTTGCATCTCCTCCTCGGTGACGTCGGTGTCGATGACTCTCTTCTCGGCATCAATGGTGATGGTGTCGCCGTCCTTGATGAGAGCGATAGGGCCACCGTCCTGAGCCTCAGGGACGATGTGACCAATGAGGAAACCGTGACTGCCACCGCTGAAGCGACCGTCAGTCAGCATGGCAACGTCGTTACCAAGACCGGCGCCCATGATGGCGGAAGAAGGTCTCAACATCTCAACCATACCGGGTCCACCCTTGGGACCCTCGTAACGGATGACAATAACAGTCTTCTCGCCCTTCTTGAAAGAGCCACCCTCAATAGCCTCGATTAGACCATCCTCTCCGTCAAAGACTCTGGCCTTGCCGGTGAATTGAGTGCCCTCCTTTCCGGTAATCTTGGCGACGCTGCCACCAGGGGCGATCTTGCCATAGAGGATCTGAATGTGACCGGTCTTCTTGATGGGGTTGCTGAAGGGACGGATAATCTTCTGGCTCTCGGGCATGTCACGGACGTTCTCGAGGTTCTCAGCCATGGTCTTACCAGTAACAGTCATACCACTACCGTCAATGGCACCCTCCTTCAGGAGGAACTTGAGGATGGCGGGGGTGCCGCCAATGTCGTAGAGGTCAGCCATGACATACTTGCCCGAAGGCTTAAGGTCGGCAAGAAGAGGAGTGCGGTCACTGACAGCTTGCATGTCGTCAGGGGTAAGAGTGATGCCGACGGAGTGAGCCATGGCAATCAAGTGGAGAACGGCGTTAGTAGAACCACCAGTGATGTTGACAACAGTCATGGCGTTCTCGAAAGCCTTACGAGTCATGATGTCTGAGGGACGGATGTCCTCCTTGAGGAGGTTCTTGATAGCGCCACCGGCAGCCAAACATTCGAGCTGCTTGGCCTTGGACATGGCAGGGTTGGAGGAAGATCCAGGAAGAGACATACCCATGGCCTCGATGATGGAAGCCATGGTGTTGGCAGTGTACATACCACCACAAGCACCACCGCCAGGGCAAGCGTGCTTGATGATGTCCTTGCGCTCATCCTCGTTGATCTCACCAGTAATGAACTGGCCGTAAGCCTGGAAGGCCGAGATAATGTCGAGTCTCTCGTCGGACATCTGACCACATCCGGCGGCAATGGTACCTCCGTAGACCATGATGGAAGGTCTGTTGACTCTTCCCATAGCCATGATGACACCGGGCATGTTCTTGTCGCAACCGGGAAGAGAGATGTTGGCGTCGTACCATTGACCGCCCATGACGGTCTCGACCGAGTCTGCAATGATGTCGCGGGACTGTAGCGAGTAGCGCATACCAGTGGTTCCGTTGGACATGCCGTCACTGACACCAATGGTGTTGAACTGCATACCCTTGAGTCCGGCTCTTTGCACACCCTCGTTGACCTTGTGGCTGAGATCCATCAGGTGCATGTTGCAGGGGTTTCCAGAGTACCAGACGGACGAGATACCGACCTGGGCCTTGTTCATGTCCTCGTCGGTGAATCCAGTGGCGTACAGCATGGCCTGCGAGGCACCGTGAGCCTTGGGCTGGGTAATGATGGCACTGGTCTTGTTGAGGGCATCCTTGTCCAGCTTGATGTGTTGGAAGATCTTGTCCTCGCCAGGGCCAGTGGCGGCATACTGTCTGGAGGCGAGAGTCTGAGCGACAGAAGGGCTACGACGAGCGTGTCAGTTTATTGTCGGCGGGTCGAGGCTTCGGTCGTCAAACAACGTACGCGACACGCAGTTGTGCGCGCGAGGTCCATGACGACCTCGCGGCTTTTGCTCCAATACGCGACGACAACATGATTGTCACCTGCTGGATTCAATGCTTGGATAGAAAAGAACTTGGAGGCGGCGACGGTCGAGGTGACTGGCAGCTCTCCAGATCAACTTTCCCGTATGTGCGCGAGTCAGTCTCCGCAATCAATTTATCTGCCGTCTGATTGGCCTGTCGTCAGCTGCTCGCCGATGTCGGGCAGGACCGATGGTGCGGAAAACATCATCGCTCCTGCCCGCAAAGCAGCTGCAGAGAAAATGGTCAAGCAATCGAGCTAAATACCTCTTGGTCGATACTTGTCTTTGTTCGATATATATCTCTTGTCAATTCGAGAGAAATCGAATAGTCAATGGCCGCTCCTTTGTCCGAAGATGAGATTCGTCAAATTACCTTGAATGGTGCGAGTCTGATCCCTCGTCAAGTTGATCAGAATATTTTGCATAAGGAAGTTACAAGGTAAGATAGCTACTACTTCAACAATCGTCCACCTTTCTATTTGAGTTTTTTTGTTCTCGTACCCTCTACTCAAGCTGATTCAAAAAAGAGTAAACGATCTTTTTCATCGAGTCTTCTCAACTCTGCGGACAGACATCACCAATCAACACAGAACAACTGCATGCAATTTACTTTCCAATCTGATTGAGAAATGTAACCAATCCCAGGAATATGGCTTTCTTCTTCTACTCTGGCAGACCGAAACATTCTGGCGCCATGCTTTTGGGGTCTATCTGGATCAGCACCATGCTTTGAACGTCAAGCCCTCACGCCTGTTGCTGACTTCTCTGACCTCCGCCCTCACCAAATGTCCGGACAGATCCATTTGTGAATCTGAAAGGACTGACATGTTAGAATCTCTTACGCGATACATTGCCACCCCATCCGAGAACGCTCCTACCAGGCCTGCCATGCAAGCCCTAGCCCACTGGCTTTCCAAGAACATAGTGTCTGTCGGTGAGCTGTGCAGCACCTTTGGCAGAACCTTGATAGGAAGTGACAAACAATTCTCACCTGCTTCGGTTGAAGACATGCTCGCTATCGTCTTAGGTCTCGCTTCATACGAAGACTTCGCTTCTTCCGCTGGTTCGCTAGCTGCTTTGATACTTCAAAAGTCACAAACCCCCGCAACCAGAAGTTCACCACCGTTGGGCTTCGGCAATCATCACTCATTATGGTCTTCCACTGTTTTGAACATCCTCAAGCAGAAGCCACAGTCTCTCGGCATCTTTCGACTATATGTGTTCCCAGAGATATTTCAGCAGGACAAGCCAAGCTTTGTTGCCTTTCTAGGCCAGCTAGGCATACAAGGTACCCTCGGGAGAGTTCAATCCTCTGGAGTTTCGTTGCCGCTTCCAACAGCACAATGCGAGGAAATCCTGTTTTGTGCCTTGTCCATAGGAAGCAAACTTGGTCTGGTCAAGGTTGCAGATGTTGGTCAACTAACCGGAAGTGTTGAGTTGTTCTTTGAGAAAGATGTTCTATGCATCCCAGATGTCCTGCTTGGCGACCTGCTGCTACGCACATCTGACACTGTGAGAATAGCCGGTCTTGCCATGCTTACCACGTCCACAACGACGACCCAGCCTTTATCTATCGGGTCAATGGGTGCTTTGCAGAAAGGTCTGCCTTTTCTCCATGCAGATGCAGACGCAGGATTCCGCAGCGAACTGTTCAGTCTCATCCGGCATCTAATGGAGCGCATCAAGGCCGCAACAGCGACCTTGACAAAGGCGCCGAGCAAGACGAAAAAAACTAACACAAACGACGCTGTCGGTTCCCCGTCAGCATCTATCGGGTCCTCCGAGCTAGTCACAGCCCACAAATCCTTCGTTGAGTGGTACATCTCATTCCTGAAAGCCGAAATGCGGCCGACAGCCAGCTACCAGAGACATGTGTCAGCACTCAGGTGTATCTCCATCATTGTCAAGTCTGGAGTCGATGCTCGAATCGCCGGCACTTTGTCCGCAAAATCTACAGGTGGCACGGTGGCATGGCCTTTCACCTTGAACGTCATTGACAGAGAGATGACTGAGCTACTAACTGACCTGCTTCTCAACGCATTTGACGATGTCAGATTTACGGCTGCAGAAATTCTGAGTCTCGTGGAAGCTAACTCACAGCAGCAAGACAGTGTAGAAGAGACGCCTAAATTGGCCAAAGTCCTCGCGCAAGCGGAGAATATGTTGGTCCTTAGTGGACGTGCTGACCATGCAGATGGTGTTGCGCACCTTTACAGCATTTTGTTTAGTCAATGTTCAGGATTGACCAGTGATCGCGAGCAGTGGTGGACTTCCAAATGTACGATGCTGGAATACCTCGTCCGTAACGTCGAACAGACGGTTCAAACCGCCGTTGTAGACATCAGCAGAGCAATCAGCGAGAATCCTCTGCACGGCCTGTTCATCAGTCTGAGGTACCATAGTTGTCTACAATCTGTCGATCCATATGCTGACACGTCCAGATACATCATTGAAAAGTCTGGCTTCTATCAGGCTATGTCTTCTGATATTAATGCCTTGTTACGACTACAGAAGCTCTACACTCGACTTTACAATGTCTTCGAGGCTCTTTGGAATTGTGTACATGACACACTGTGTAATGATACTACCGAAGGTGTTGCCGCTGAAGAGCTTGAGGAGGAAGATATCGGGACAAAGGATGTTCTGAGTTACTCATGGCGTGCCCTCAAGGAATCCAGGTAAGCTTCATACTGCGACGCTCAGTTTGAGATTGCACTGACCATCTAGCCTGCTATTGCGAGCCATCGTGAAAAATTGTCCCTTTACTTCCCTCAACCACGAACTCCTCTCTCCTCAGCAACTTCGTCAGCTAGGTGATCTCACTTTCACACAGCTTGCAGAGCTGCGTCATCGTGGTGCTTTCTCAACTGTCGCTCAAACCTTTGTCGTCTGCTGCATGCGCTCCAACAGTGGTGCAAACACCGTCAGCCAAGATCTTGAGGACTGGTATCAGGTACCTAAAATCTGTTGTCATAAGAAAACGGGCTTTCAACTGACGAATGTTAGCGTGCCATCCTTTGCATCCAGAATCAGACCGCGATCAATACCCGTCGCTCTGCAGGGATACCGTCTTTGATGATCGGCATTGTTGTTGCAGATACAAAGGGTCTCCTGTTTGGCAGAGCCATGTCAGAGCTTACTAGAGAAGGCACAAGATCTGTCGAGGAAATTGCCGAAAGTGCCGGCGGTCTTTCCCAAGTTCATGCTCTGAATTGCATAAAGGACATCTTCAAGAACTCGAGGTTGGGCGAGCGATCAGAGGCACATGTGCCGCAAGCACTCAGTCTTGCAGCTGAGTGCTTGTCTTCGGACACGTATGTTCAATGTCGTTGGCGCATATAATAGACTGTGCTAACTCTCATGTCAGATGGGCTGTCCGAAACTCTGGATTGATGCTCTTCAGAGCCCTTATGGATAGATTGATTGGTACGAACGACGCGTTCTCGGAGGAGGATACACACATACAGAGTCGACTCTCGGACGAAGCAATCACGAGTTTGATGCATGTTGTTCTCCAGTTGCTGTCAACTGACACTGATGTCAACCAAGTCAAGGCTGAGGTGGTATTCCCTGCTTTGCAACTCCTTCAACGCGTACAACCACCTTCGAGTATGTCCGAGAGGATTCAGTCTTCAGTGTTGAGGCTGGCTTCGAATAGGCAATGGCTCGTTCGCGATAAAGCAGCCAAAACATACTCCAATTTGGTGCCTGCCACCGACCGAGTAAGTCGTGTCGCAGAGCTGCTCCGACATGAAACTCGTAGTCAGAATGAGGTACATGGCACTCTACTTGCAGCTAAATATCTCATCGAAAGACAAGGGAAAAACTTCAGCACCGAAGGTCAGTCAAGTAGTAAATGCTCGGTCGAAAAGTTGCTGACAAGTGTAGATTTGGATACAGTGATGACTGTTGTCCAGTCAAGGATCGATGATCTCCTCTACGACAATGCATGTCCGCTTACACAAGCGGCATTCGTGGACGTGCAAAACGTTTTCTTCTACTCGGCTATCCAGAAGCAGCGATATCTGTTTGGTACGTGTTGTCTCGCTTGTTAACGGACTGCAAGACTGATGTTCGCAAGTACCAGGCACAAGATGGGCTACTGTTGAGGATCTGAACATGGTCCTGGACCTGCCTCCAGATCATTTTGCAGCATGTTCGTTCCTCCGACAGTCTTTGGCGCTATCCCTAATCCACGAGCACGCCTTATTCAGCGGACTTTCGGAAGACAATTTATCAGCGGATATGACAACAAGGATCAAGACCTTTGAATTGCTGGCCACGCGCGACCCTGACGCTTGCACGACTGCATTACGTGAAGCTGCCAGAATCGGAGCTTCTGATCTTGTTTATGCCACAGAAACCACAGAGCTTCTGGTCAACGTCTCTGCCAAGCTTTTGTTCGATGAAAGCGTGGATATTGAGGTTCAGGATGCTGCTCAGGAAGTCCTGGTTAGCTTGTTGTCCCAAGGTGTTGGAGAGAATGCGATGAAGGCCATCCTCACCAACTCTAAGGAGTCGTATTTGCCTTCAAGTGCTATCACACCGCTTTTCGGTGACAAGCGACTCATCTTGCAGGGAGCACTACTAAACTCCCGCGCACAAAACGACTCCTTGAAGAATGATCAACTCACGAAAGAGTTCGGTCAATGGGTTTCGCAGGTTCGCCATGCTCTGCAAGACTCGAACGTAGGTTGGACCATATCTCCATGTCAGGAATGACCCGCTGACAGTCCTATAGCCATTTGATACTAGATATGCGGCTGCGATAGCAACGCGACAGCTTGAAGAGAAGTCTCTAGCATACTTCAATTCTGTTGATTCGAGCAACTCTGTTCTAGAATTATGTCTTGCGGTCTATGACCTCTGCAACGACGATGACATCGAGATCAGAACACTCGCCGCCCCAGTCGCCATCAAACTTCTCAATGCAGGTAGCGAGAAGAAGCAGGCTAACATGGTGCCGTTAGCCGCGAACCAAGGCCTAGCAGAGTTCGTATCATCGGCTTTCGAGAGCAACGCCTTGGCAGCCTCAACAGCCATTAGCAGAGCCACCGGAAATGCTGTCAATGCCTCATTCCCGGACTCTGTCAAGCAATCGCTAGCCGAGAAGAGCAAATCGGGATCTTCTCTCTTTGCACAAGAAAAGCACAATCTCTTCATCGACGAGACCAGAGAAGCGCGAGTGTGGGCTTCTGTCGCTGCCCGACTTCGACCAGACGCCTTTTCCTTCCGCTTACTCATGAACCTCTGCACCTGGGTCATCGATGGTCTTGACGTCTTGATTGCTGAGATTGAAGTTAAGCCTGACACACCGCTTGGTTGGAGCAGGAAGTCCGAAGTCTTTGTCCTGGGCATGCAGGTTCTGTATTCTGCTCAGCTGTTGTTGGGTTTGAGTAAGAGAGGTGTCGAGATGCCGGTGCAGGCAAGCGCTGTCATCAAGAGATTGGACGTTTTTGTGAAGAAGGGACAGGAGAACGGAGTGAACAGTCTGTGGTTACAGACTTGCAAGCAAGTTCTGCAACAGCAGGGTTGACGCTGGAGTGTAGCTAGCTAGCAACATAGAGTCACAAAGTGTGACGACAACAAAAACGGCATAGCATTTGTTGATTAGCCGTATGACACAGACTGGATCGTTCCTTCCCTCAACGAGTATTTTTTGACATAATGGATGGTTAAGCATTGCGATTTGACCTGCAAGCACAAAATCTTGCAGTAGACGGGAACTGGCAAGTACAGAAGGCATTAATGATTCTTTGCGAATCTGCATACTTTAGATAGACAATCGACTCGGCGAGGCAGCCATCTACCTCGGCTCCAACACAGGAATCTTGTTGACTTCCACTCGAGCTTCTTCCCAGGTCTCTAGACTGCGTTGCGCCCATTCGATATGACAACGTGCAAATGCCAGCTGGAAGAGATTCTCGTTAGCAACTGATCTATAATGAGATGGCTCATGCGGAGACAAGGACTCACCATGTATTTCCTCAGATCCTCTTCCTTGTCGCTTTGGAAGCGTTTTAGATCCTTGAGTACAGCACCACTGGCATCCTTGACATCCTTTTCCGAGACTTCTAGAGCTTGTTCGAGCTGCGATGGGTGTTAGCACGGGACAATATCTATGCCGGAGCTGGCTGTTCTTACCTGTGTCAGACTCTCCTTTGTCTTGCCAATCTGATCTCTTCTCACGCGCTCAGGATCAGTATCGACGACATTGTGATACGCATGAGTGAGTCGGCCAAAGATTTTGTTCGTCACAAAGTTGCCGCTAGCGCCTCTCTTATGTTGCGTAGGGCTGGTAGGCTGATCTTGATGGGGAGAGCCTTGAGCAGCGCTGGGAGCACTACCCATGGTGGGAGGGAAGTCTGAGTCGATGCTTGCCGTGTCGTCTTCTGCACGCCTAGGCAGTTGATCTCTGGCAGGGTTGCGTCTAGCAGCGTTACTGCCAGTGCTCATACTACGTTGAGGCGGTGAAGAACCAGAGTTGTGGAGATATTGCTCGATACGCTTGGCCTCGGCTTCACTTCTTTCCAAAGAGTCAAGGGACGTCCTCTTCTTGTCAAGCTCTTCACGAGTCATCTCCTGCTGGACACGCTTCAGGACTCTGTATCTTAGAACGCCCTTGACGATGCCAGCGAATTGAGCACTCTCGCGCATGGGTTCCGCAAATTGAGCTGACAAGCCGCTGGACAAGTCACGAGTTTGAATATATGTAAAGTCGCAAGCCTGACCAATCTTCTCGATGGCAGCTGCAACCTCGGCAGAC
Source organism: Aureobasidium sp. GC_Fusr_1 (assembly GCA_026538705.1). Taxonomy (NCBI): domain Eukaryota; kingdom Fungi; phylum Ascomycota; class Dothideomycetes; order Dothideales; family Saccotheciaceae; genus Aureobasidium; species Aureobasidium sp. GC_Fusr_1. The sequence continues at coordinate 62,427 of JALPCE010000014.1, forward strand.
TGTTCGGACAGAGAGAAAGCGTTGTAACGACCGCCTAGCTCCATAAGATCGTCTCCAAGCTTGTATAGATGCTGAAGCGTTCGCTGGTTGACCTTCTCCATAGAACCTTGCAGCAAGGATTCCAGGTCGCGCGATGAGTTTTCGAACTGGACAAAGTAGGGATCGAGATCTTCTTCCGAGAGGGATTGCGAGTCAGGAGGGAAACGATCAAAGACTTGAGGACCGGGAGCAGAGTGGGCGGCAACCGATGGTTGAGGCATGGGCGGTGAGCTGGGTGTACCAGAAGCGGAAGCGTTGGCAGACGAGCGTAGTTTGGCCGAGGATGAGGGTACAGGCAGGAAGTTGTGGCCGGGAGAAGGGTTGGCAGGATCGAGCGGAGGAGCCTTGAGATTGTTCTTGGGAATATTTACGACTGGGTGAGAGTGGAGGACCTCGTTCCAGCTGGCGTTGGGATCGAGGAAGCGCCACCAGACATTGTCGTCGCGGACGTCTTGCATGCGACGGCAGCGATTGAGGAAGGTGGTCAACATACGCTGGCGCAACTCGATGATGCCTAGATCCTCCTTTGCTTTTGTGGGCTTAGAAGCGTAGTCGGTGATGGAGTGCTTCTCGGGGATGGGTGGAATGATGAGGGTGGGGTGGAGGGCGACCAGGGTGACTCTTAGCGATGCGAACTCGCTGTAGCGTCTTCGCACTTCGATATCCTAGAGCAGTCAGCAATGGTGGTGGCAGGTTGGGTGGCAGAATGGCCTACTCCGGTGCGAATGGTGTAGGTGATGTAGCTGCCTCCGCCCTCGGTGTTCTTGCCGGCGTGGACAATGTGGATATCGAGGTCGGGGTTCTCATAGAGGATCTGCTCAATGCGACTGTGGTAGCCGCCCTTCTTGGGTTCAATCCTACGCGACTGCGACACGTCCTCATGGTCGTCATCGTGGTGGTCGCTGTCTTGTTGGTCGTGGTCAAAGGGCTCATCGTGGTATGTAGACTCTGGTCGGTGGTACTCGGGGGTGGACTGCTGCGGGCTGCTCGAGCCGGAGGGCGGTGTCGACGGGGCTTGACGGAAGGCTGATGCGACAGTTAGACGACGGAGGGTAGAGAGTGGTGGGGAGAGGTGAGGGTCGTGTACCGGGAGCGTCGGACGTCTCCGAGTCGCGCCTGTTGAAGGAACCGTAGGGGTTGTTGTCCTCGTCGTCCCACATTGCGGCGAGTGGTCAAGCTATGGCAAGAGGGAGAGTGGTATGGATGCTTGGATGTGTGTGTCTGGGGAAGCTGCGTCTGCGTGTTGCACCTTCCCACCCTCGACCCTGTGCCTCCGCCCAAATAGTGGTGAATCTTCGGCTCTCTCCTACGTCACCGCCAAGCCCCTGTCAATGCTTCCAGGCCCTCTGCTGCCCTTGACCTTCTCCTTCTCATTGCTGACACCACTCTATACCGTGGAACTTGTCTGCAAACAACGCTTCACCATACCTTCATTGAGGCCTAATATTCAATTGCTTTTGCGAAGCTTGGCTGTCATGTGTCGTTTCTGGTAATCCGGAAGACGGCTCGAATAGGCAAGTCATCCGCCGTTCGTGAAGCTTCGAGGCAGGTGGGCCGAAGCAAACTAACCTCATGTCGGCGTTTGCCCTTGGTCTTGATGACTCTTTTGTACAAACTAATTACTCCCTTTCTCTTCTCCTCCAATTCCAATCATTTCAAATCTCAATCACTACACTTGACAGGGCATCCTCGGTTGACAGTTCACGACTCGTTTTTTAACACGCTGTTTCATATCCCATTCCAATCATGGCACCAACAATCTATGTCGTTCGCCATGCTCAGGGCCACCACAACGTCAACGTATACCTGGTCTCTCTTACCGCTTGTGTATCCACCATCTGATCATTTCTCAGAACCAACATCATCTGCGTGACCCAAATGTCACAGATCTCGGCCGCACACAGTGCACAAATCTTAGCAACACTTTTCCCAAATCCTCCCTTCCAACTTCTCTCACAATCATGGCATCGCCTCTGATCCGCACCATCCAAACCGCTTGTCTTGGCTTCGGCGATGTGTTGAAGATGAGACCAGACGTCAAGTTCATACTCGTACCTTTCGCCCAAGAAATCGCCAACCAGCCCTGTGACATTGGATATCCACAAGCAGAACTCAAGCAGAAGATTGCAACCTGGCTGGACCAAGAGAACCTTGGCTTCGGAGTTGAGAGGATGGATTGGAGTCTAGTTGAGGATGGCTGGAACTCAAAGGCTGGTCCTTACGCCGCCACTCTCGAAGCCGTGAACGCACGCGCTGCTGCGCTTCGCGCAACATTGTATGCTCATCCCTCGGAAGCTGTCGTACTAGTTACCCATGGCGCCTTCCTGCACTTCTTCACTGCCGACTGGGCTTCTTTCGATGGCTCCAAAGGAACTGGCTATGAGAATTGTGAATTCAGAAAGTTCACTTGGGAAGCTGAGAACGGAGATGGACATCATTTGAAGGAAGTTGGCGGTGCAAAGATCAAGATGGGCAGGCCTCCTGGTGTCTATGCTCACGTTCTCGAGGGCATCGAGATGGTGAAGGGACAAAATCCCAGGCAAATTAAGGTCAGCAACGGCAAGATTTGAGCGTGACTACCGATACGATACACCAATGCTCTGTGTGGGTATCGCCACACGAGCAGGATTCGCTATACACGACAGCTTCTAGAGTTACAATCGTGATCCTTCTTTCCAGATACTGGTTCTCTCCATTAGACACTATAGGCAGATGCATTCCATGGCAACTTACTCTTTGTTGCAATTCGACTTCTTTTCTCGTCCAGACTCTTCTGTGCAACCACGAAGACCAAATCCCTTTGTCTTGGCTCTTTCCTTGAGCTTTCCTCTTCAACGTTTGCTCATGGCCGTAGTAAAGAACCAGCTGATATCGCTTCTTGACACGCAGTTTCTGTCTTGCATCATCTCCTGACCTCTCTGACGACTGCATGATGCGAAGGTCAAGCTTTATCCGCCGATCTGCTGTCATGTCTGCTTTCACCACCAGTCCTACTGCCCGATTTCTTGCTGGCAGCCTTGCTTCCTTGTTTGCTTCCTCCTCCGCCTGATTTCTTACTTCCTTCAGCATCAGACTTCTTGCTACCAGCCTTACTAACAGCCTCACTTCCTCCTCCAGCATTTCCTCTTCCCATCTCCAAGTCGATGGACGGCAAGTCAAGCTCGCGCTCCTGACGATGCTGGACGGTGTGACGGTACCAGATGGCTAGTTCCCATTCGAATGCCTTGACCCAGATGTACCAGAAGAACATGACGCCAAAGGTTGTCAGGAAGAGGGCGAGTGCAATTGAGCCGGCGGGAGTCATTGTGTTTTGGTTGTGGGGGTCAAGAATGAAGTTGTTGAGTGGATCTTCTAATTGTCATGCGTCGAGTATTGGTGATTCCTTTTGAGGGTTGAAGTATGATGATAGAGTCGGTCGAAAGTAGAGTTTGGTATTGGTTGTTTTGTTTTCTTGATTTGATGTTCTTTTACGTTGGTCGATGAAGCAAGATCACTGATGTCAAATTCTTGTTGCAAAATATTTGGTATGCAGTGGTGCTGTTTGAGTCTGTGGTCTTCGTGGTTTTCTTTGGTGTGTTGTTACCAGTATGGCACTCTTGATGATAGAGTACTGAGCGTGTGCGAGAGATATCCGCTATCAAAGAGTGTGCTTCGGTAAGAGGAGTGTGTAGATTAAAGGATGGAATAGCACAAAAAAGAGTGTGACTCGTGGTTGGACGCGTGAGAGATAAAGTGGTCGCGGACGAAGGGGGAAAGTTCAGACTGTCGATGTTTGTTGTGACGGAATTTCTTGTCAAGTACAACCAACATCACTCGCCTCGTCATTGCCGTCAATCGTGCCTTCCTATTGCTATAAAGTGAAATTGAATATTATGAAGGTAACACTTAGAACTTCCAATTCCAGCCAAGGGAGCGCGTGCCAGACCTGATGAGATTTTAGTGCTATAGAAGAAAATGTCACCGGACTTCTGCTTCGACGATGATGCCGGGGTTTGTTCTCTGGTGGTCAGGAATCTTTTGCGAGTTTATAACCACACTGAGGACGAGACCCTCTGCCGTCGTGATCTCATCCTTGGAACAATATGGTCGATATCGTGAGCTATACAGATGTTCCCAAAGGAGAGTTTGATCCAAAGAGATACAGTAGAAATAGGGGCTTCGATGGACACTACGCATCCGATTACCAACACTGTGTGTCTTCATGGCTACTGCATTGTCTCTTGTTGCAGGACGAATATACTTCTATCTTCTGCTTCTCTCATACCGACACGCTACAATATAGTTACCTAGGAAGATATATCTTTCCACAAGGGAGGTGATTCCAGACAGAGCCTAGTGGAATCATAAAACTCAGTAGTGGAAATTACTCACATTTTCACTGTAAGAATGCATGACTATGCTCATGGATGTGATGTTCTCGAATAGAAATGGGATATACTCTAAGGACAGCGAGAACCCCCTTTTCTGTTTACCTGCACCTCGAAACACAGGGTGATAGAGATAAAAGCTATCGCGGTGCAACGGCCTTTTTCTGCTTCAAAGTTCGGTGGACTATCCACGTCTATTGGTTTCCCGTCATAAATTGTGCAAGAGTCGTATCTCATGAAAATACACAGCTTCACTCTACTTGCAGGGTATTTCCACTAGAAAGGCATCGAGCAAAGGTTTCCAGACTCTGCCAAACATCCTGATTTCACTTGTGTAACGTTGTCACGTTTGAGTCTTTCTTGTGATGGAGAGGAATAGAAAAATTGACTTTTTCTTTCGCAGATCAATCTCTTGACTCTGTACACAACACATCTTACCTCCGTCCAATAGCTTTGTTGCTTCCTGATCTGCATCGATACAAAATGCTCGGTTTGCATCCTCAACTTCCTCGACCTCATTTCTTCTCTTCGTCTTCATCCTCTTCTTCCTCCTCTGATTCGTCTTCATCCTCTTCATCCTCCTCAAAATCCTCAGAATCCTCATCCTCGACTTCGTCTTCGTACTCAACCACATCCATACGCTCAGTCACACCAGAGCGCTCGTAGAGATCCAACTGATCTCACAACTGCTCCCCCACGTCACCTATGAAGCCAAGTTCGTGCTCTTCTCCTCACCAAAGTGAAATTCGAAGAAGCCTTTCCAGCTGCGCATGATGCGTGGCTTTGCGAAGTGGAGGAGTTCCAGAGCGGACATTGATGCAAGAGAGTAGATGGCATCTTTCCATACGTGGTCGTCTTGCAATATGCAGTTCTTCATTCTGAGTCTTTTGGTTGTCGATTGTTCGCTTTCGACTAGCGCTTTGATCGAACATCCGCCCGTGTCCCTGTATCCGATATCCATATCGATGAGGCGCAACGATCTGACTTGTATCGATGAGAGCCAGGGACGCATGAAGCGGTCCGCGTCTCTAAGGTCGGTCTTCTTGACGATCAATCTTCTGGCGTGGCTGTTGTACTTGATCTTCATGGACTGGTAAGCATCCTCTCCTCTGCTCTCGCCGGTGGTTAGGTCGATGTCTACGTCCATCTTGGGAGACTTCTCGAGGTAGCGGCAGATGTCTTGCACGAGATCCAGGTTGCAAGTTTCTTTAGGAGCATCCACACAGTAGCCGTTGAAGTAAGAGGGCTTCATACCGATGACTGCCGGGTACTGGTCGTAGAGAGACTTTCAAGCCATTGACTGGTATATTGATCTCTTGGGCGACAGAGGTGAGTATGTTGAATGTGATACGCTCATTCTCGGCAAGGTCGGCCCATACTGCGTTCTTCGGCATGAATCCATCGCGGCTATAGAGACTAGGTACGAGCCATCCATAGAGATCCGAGTGGCTGCCCTCCTCTGGTCTCCAATAACGATCGATTCCGATTTGGAGAGGTTTGCGGTAAGCTTTCAGGTTCACAAAAGCCTGCTTCAGCAGCGGTACAATCTCTTCGAGGTCGTAATGGTGAAAAGTGACGTGGTAGCGAACAGTCTCTGGACGGGGGCCTGGCTCCATCCAGGGATTCCCCCATGATTCGTCCTGATGATAGCCATCAATAGCACTCAGCTGAACGGTCTTGATTTGGAGGCCAAAGAAGGGGTCCCGACTGATATCGATCAGGGCTTGGAGGCTCTTCTTTCCAACGAAGTGTCTCCTAGTTATCATGTATGTCTGGGCAAACAGCTTTCTGCTTAGAGACTGGCATTCTCTGCTTGCAAGGGAGGTGCAACAGAGCAGAACTCTCGGTGTCGACTTCTCTGATGACCGTTTGTTTGATCTCGGGGGGGAGATCGGTCCAGCCAGGCATGATGGTGAGTGGTGACAAGGGCTAGCCTGATACTGATACTCAAAAGAATGTTAGTCAGATCGAGAAATGCACGTAAGGGATGAAGGGAGCTCGAAGGACGATACACACAACAGCAAGCTTTGAATCCTCTGGCTACCCAAGGTCACTCTTTCTGTGTGGTATATACCAAAAATACAAGCCATCACAACTCACGGTGCTATGTGAGTGTGAACGTATCTCCAGAGAGAGTTGATGCAATCATGTCCGAGAGAGACGCTTGCCATCCTAAGTCAACCATGGCACCAGATCACCATGGAAGGGTCTATCGACTCGTTCAGCCTTCCCATCACCAACCCAGCGCCAGATGCCTTGAGCATCATCCATTTCTGCATCCCCGTGTGCCAACCCCTTCAGTTTATCAAGTCTTGGCTCACTTTGCACCTTCTGAAAAAATAGGGGAGACCATGACTTGCCTTCTCTCTCCTCTTGCTTTCTCATCTCGCGTTGGCCTTGCTCGACCTTACTTTTTGCATCGGCGGCTGCTTGCATGTTTCTAGAGTTTAATGCTGTTATAGTTGGACCCCAAGCTTTTCTGCTTTCGTAAGGGTCGAGAGTGGACTCGTCTGGAACCTGAACAGGGAGCGGAGGATGAGCATTGGTGTCGAAGTCTTCAACTATAGAACCAGCTTTCTCGCCCCGGATCGTAAAGACGTCATTCCAAGTACCATCTAGAGTGTAGATCGGATGTTTGCGACTGCTGTCACCTGCTGCGTAGATGGCCGCATGTAAGCCATTCTTCTTTCCAGCCAAGCCCAGCAGGCGCTTGCCAGAGAAGTCTACAGTGGCTACATAGCCGGATGATGAGACGATGTCGTAGCTGCCGACCAGTTCCGGATATGGCGTTCCAGTGATTAGTCCAGAGACTTTGACGGATGGTAGAGGGATAAGGTAGTCTTCATCCCACTTGTCGAGGTGGATGATTGCATGGCCGATTTGCTTGATGTTGACAGTGCCAGAGAAGGTGATATTCTGGCAAGCGTATCCTTCAGCCTAATCTTTGAATTAGTGATTGTGAGTGGCTGTAGGTTGTCTAGACATACTCTGACGCCCTTCTCGTCGTTCCAAAGGTAGCAGGCAGTGACCGGCGGATGATGGCTAATTGAAATTAGCACTTTCTCACGTGTTCAACTCTTCTACTGACAGTTCGACTGACCTGACTTGCTCGGAAATTAGACACGTCCGTCCTTCTCCGTTTGCGCCGCCCCAGGCTCCCATGAACACTTCACCCAGAAAAGCATTCAATGGCTTCTTGACCCCGGCGCTTTCATCCCTCCCTGCGTATTGCTGGCGCTTCAGACTTGCCAGAAACCATTTCAAGACAAGTAAGCAGCGTTTCTGAGCATCAGGCTCCGATGCTGGAGCACACAAAAGCTCAGGTCTCTCGCACCAGTAGGATGGAAATTCGACGGTAGATTGAGACGCCAATAGGAACGGCGGTGCGGTGATGTTTGAGAGGTCGCCTTTGATTGTTGAGATACTTGCAATTAACTCCTTCAATGTTGATCTGTTGCCGTCGGCCATGACTGCTCCTGCTATCTTTTCTAATGATCTTTCTATGGGGTGCCGATCAGGGTTCAGGGTCTGGATGGTTGCTTTGTTCTTTATGTCTTAGTACGGCTTTGACAACGATTACTGTGAATGTTTCGAATGCTCTCGACCTAGGTGTTCTGTATATGAGGACATAACAAGATGGATCAGTAGTCATCGTCGGCCTCGAGGTGATGACGACATGGAAACGACTCTTGGCAACAACGTCTTGCGGAACTTCCGGCTAGACTATCAGCAACTGCCTTCCTATAAAAATGCAACAACTAATGTTCATGTTCTCACATGTCCGCTGAGAGACTGATATGGTTGGTGTCCCTCGCACTTTCATTGGAACACAGCACGTCAAAAATCCATCGTGCATTTCTGTAATACTCCCTAGATGAAGTCATGGTCGCGGAGAGCTTGACATACCTGTGTTTTATGAACAATTCGTTCTTAGAAGGGTCATATCAGATCACAAATCATCAAGATGAATAGCAAATACACGAACAGAAGTTGCATTCTGGGGAGTTTGACTCTGAACACAGTCCCTACTAGCGTCTCAGCCGCACCCTATTGGGCTCTACACCAACACCCACTCCTTCTCGCTCTCCTTAGGGATCTTGCTCTTGCACTCGCAACTTTCTTTGCACTGGCCTCGACAATCGTCTTGAGGAACCCAGGTCACCCCGAACATCTTTGTGACGGCGTCCAAGACACAGCTCTCTTCTTGCTGACGCTGCATGGCAGAGATTGCCTGTGTCTCTTCTCGTCTGATTACTTGATGGAGTAGCTGTGAGGCGGAGGAGTCGTCCATTGCTATACTCGATATTCATTGTTCTTCGTATAGAGATTCGCAACTCAACCCTTACTCAAGTGGTGGGAAGTACAGAGATCCTCTCAAACTCAAGAGAGCGTGGAGGGAGAAGCCAAACTGCCAGCGAGGTGTCGCGGACCCGCCAACGTTTGAGGTGGTCGCCTGTTGTCGACTCACGGAGTGCGTTGTGGTAGGCCGTCGAGTTAAGGAAGTTGCGTTCCAGCAGAAGTTTCCGTTCCTGTACGCAGCCTCTGAAGTGCTTCACTTCCATCACACCTTCCACCGTTTGCCTGTTCCTATTCGGCCACAACCACAACAAGGCCACCGAATCACCGCAGCTCCAACCACCATCCACATTACCATCACCAACAAAATCTCTTCCGTCGCGCACCACAATGGCACCACGCTTCTTGAAGAAGCTCAAGATTACGGTCAAAGACCTGATCACCAGAATCAAGGGCGCCCTGAGTGGCAGCAGCAGTAAGTACTCTCGCATCAAATCTCATTCTTTCTTCCCACTCATACGATTGCACAGGAGACAGTATCAGGGCGTCGTCAACGGCCTCGCCAGCCACTGAACTCGAGCAGGACGCAAAAGCGCGCGCCCGGTTCCCTTCCACCACCCCTGCCACGGAGCGCATGAGCCTTGACAAGTGACAGGACATGCAATCCTGAGTGGAAGAGGGGCTGTAAGAATGCAGTAATATCAAGCTAGTGCCGAATTTGAGAGCGAGTTGAGCACGAACGTACGATCACGACAATGATGAATCAAGACTACTGTAACAACCATCTTCTCGCTACCAAAATGCAGATCGATAACTCAGAACACAAATTTGTACAAGAGCGTTTCAGAGACACCCTCTCTATCCTGGCCCACCTAGTGATCAAGCAAGTTTATGTTTCCAGGTTCTTCGGCTTCTTACAACAGATCGAAGTTTTGGGTTCTCGGGCTCTTCTTCAACATGATGTGGGCAAAGATGGCGAAAGCGAACATCAGTTTCCGAAGAGAGCAAACCTCAGAAACGTCTCATTATGACGGCTCCCAGCTGGCAGCTGAGAACGGCACTTCTGGGCGCAAGTGAGCAATCTCCAGTCACTCGTGTCTGTAGTGACGAGGCCCTGGGACTCTTCCCACAGCTTTTACTGCTCCTCAGATATGCAAAAATGAACGAAAAGAAATCTCAATAGAGGAACCCTCCATTCGCCAACTTCATCTCCGTGCAAAGAACAAAGACGCAACGTGTAGTCCCGTAATCAAGCAGAAGGAGTCGAGAAGAGTGGCGCCAGTATAGAATCGAAGTCTAAAGTCGCAGATCACCTGGATTCTTCCAAAAAGCGAAAGACAATGCCATCTGAGAGACAGAAGTGTGCTATAGGAGATGAGTTCGTACGGCGAGCACACTTCCAGCAGTCGGAGATGCAAGTTGGTCTGCTTGTTTGGTAACTCGAGCGAGGTGAAAGCCGTCCTCGTCCAGATACGCACTGTGTATGAGATCTGCTTCACGTCAGAGAAGACCACAACCGTTGAATGGATGGGATCAGGCTTACTGCATAAGAAATGGTCATCGATAGTGTGGCAAGTGTGATCTATTTGCCACGACGGTGAGTTGACTCGCAATGACTGGTCAAAGGTATTGATGGCTGTCTCGAGAGTAGATGTGAGGCGGTTGAGAGGATGAGGATGCGGCATTCGCTGCACGGGAGAAGTGGAAGTTGCGATGAGGTGTTATTGACAACTTTGTGACAGCGCTAGCACAAAGTTCCAGCAACAATGCAGGCTCTGCGTTGATCACGGTGGGCGGGAAAGCTCGATGCGCTAGATTTGGAGAAGGAGCGATTGCGGGTTACGAAAGATGGCGATGTACCTTTCTTTTGGTAAATTGAAACGTACAGACTGTGCTTACACTGTTCAAAGAAGGCTGGTGGCAGTGGTGCTAACTAATGCCGCTGCCGCTTGAGCATCCACATACACCAAGACCACTGTGAACAAGAAATAAATTCAAGGTGTCGATATCGCTTTCTACATCAAGTTAACTGTCACCAATGAAGGTACTACTCGGTTGCCTCCTTGACCATAGGGGCTGAGACTGACCCAGACAGGCCGCCAAGAATTTTCTTTGTCCAACTCATCCATCCGCCCTTTTTGCCCGATCTAGCCTTGATACCGAACTTCTGTCTGATGTCTTCTTCGGTGAATGCCTTGGTCTTTGTGCGCAACATATCCGCCAGCTCTTGTTTCGACATCTTGGTCTGGTCACCAATGGGGATCAAGCAGTTTTCGGCAAGGTAGAGGTATTGCTTCTTGAGCACTCTGATGGTCAGCATCATGTAGTCGGTGTTATGGAAGACGAGCGCGCGACCGTTGCTGTATGCTTCCTTGCTTTGAAGGAAATGGACCGGAGCGTCTCTCCAGTGGCGGCGAGGGTTGAGATGGTGAGCAGTGTGGTAGCCGTCATTGAAGCAAAAGCGGTTACTGGGCACATCGATAAGGGTGATGCTGCTTCTGAAATCTGAATCGGGGTCCACTTCGTCAACAAGAGCATGTTGGCCCCAGTTTCCAATCATAAGTCCCAGGCGCATGATACCAAAAGGCAGCAGGAGGGCAAACATGGAGGCACCAAAGTGGACTTTGGTTGCCATGAAGTAGAAAAAGGCGTAGTTGGCCATCTCTGACACGCAAGACTGCAGCGCCAACCTTGACTTGCCCTTACGAAGGAAGTAGAGCGGCAGCTCGGCCCAGATGAAGAGTAGGAAGCGTCCAACATAGCATGCAAAGTCAAAGGGTGAGTCGCGCTGGTAGCGAATTGTCGAGGAGAGGTCGTCCGGTCCGTTGCCCTCGACGTGATGGTGCTTGACGTGGTGGTAGTAATAAGAGTCCCAAGTATGACCCATCAGCGGCTCCAGCAGGTAAGGAAAGCTAAGATCGAACCATGCATATTCCTTCTTCAGAACACCTCCGTTGTGGATATGATTGTGCATGAGCAGAGTAAAAGCACCAGCGCACCAAACAGTATACACGGTATGGATTACACCATGATACCAATGGAAGTCATAGTAGAGGTAAGCGGCGCTTGCCAAATTGACCGTCAAGTACAGGATGATATGTGTCAGGAAAACAACATCAGTCGGGTGGCGCACGATCTCCATGGCAATCTTGGTGTAAGGCTTGACCAGGTACTTGTTGATGGTGGGATTAAGATCTTTGTCGTCCCATGTTGTGAAGACAGTTGGCACAAAATCTGGGCTTTTCGGATCATTGATTGCAAGTAGATGCTTGATGTCCTTTGCATCGTCTGCTGGGTCCTGGCCTGCGGGGGTTGCTAATGCTTGCAAGTCCTGAAGGAGATTTTTAGAGACCACCAGATCTGGTCCGGTCAGGTAAGGGTCGACATTGCGAGCCATCTTGAATGATTTAGTGTTGCAGATAATTGGCCAGTGAGAGTAAGGTCTAGTAATCTCCCGCTTGAGCAATCGAGATGGGACAGTCCTAACGAGTTGCGTTATGCAAGAAAGGGTGGCAGTCTTCAAGTCCAAAGATTGGTGATGACAATACGGCTATGATGGGCAGGCTTCGCACCGCGACAAATACGAGAGGCGAAAGAGCGTCCAGCTTGCGAGTTTGAAGAGAGTGAAAGCGCCTGAGACGAGCGCGCGATTTTGAGAAAATACAATGGGCAAATTCCAGAGCAATTGAGCTTGTATGTGTGATAGAAAAGAATGAAACCGACATGATCAAGGAGGAAGGCATGATGTTGAATGGTCCAGGAGAGATTTGCGGGTCTGGCCGCGTCAGGGTTCAACCACGATGCGCCCGAGCCGCCCCTCGAACTCTGGAGTCTGCTGATGTTTCAAACATGGAAATGCTGGGGAGGTCAAGTCCAGAAGATTCTCTGTTACCGGGATCAACAAGTAAGGACTTGATTGCTCTCCAGCTACACGAGTGATGCAAGTGGAAGGGTTTGTGACCTGGCAGAGGTGAGGCCCCCCTCAAGCAAAAAACGATCTCCTCTCTCTGAGTCGAACAAAGGACCTTCTGATGACAATCGAACAATTACAGTCAGACGCTCTAAACCAACTGAGCTAAGAAGAGATTATACTTTAGCACCAAATTTACCGTTGTTTATCTACGCTTAAAACATAGCACAAGATGCGGCTCGGGGCTCGATTGACCTATCTCAGGAGCTTTAGTAGTATCTTTGAGGGCTGGCGATACTTCTCTAAGCTTTTGCAATGTGCTTATCGTTTGTCGAGCTCAGATAATCGGGGTTCCAATAAGAGTACCGTTTCTTGGTCATGATTGATGTGTGAACAATTAGATTGAGAGCATTTCCTGATCGAAGCAATTCCCTAGATTGCAAAAGCGTCATAAGTCCTGCAAAGAGTGGAGTTACGGAGTGTAGCTATCATATGCCACCAAATGAATTGTTGAGTGTCGTACCGTTGTCTTTGAGAAGTAACAGGTCAGACGTGGATGGTACTATAGACGAAAGAAGACAAAAAGATGGTCAAAATCGTTGTATGGAGTGAGACCCTGGCAATAGCGGAGATGTGGAGAAAGTTCGTCGGCCATGACGCCAAGGCGGCGGTAGCAAAGAGAATTGGAGCATCTCGAGCACCTTCACCATGTCATTATCAACATCATGGCAAATCAGAGTGAGACCAAGCCGGTTACGGCGCCTGTTGTCGACGACGCAACCAACACAACCTCAGCTGAGGGAAGTGCAGAGCCCAAGGGCGAATCCCACAGCGACCGCAAGCGAAAGCGATTCCAAGACGACGGACTCAAATTTGGTCGCGGTGGTAAGAAGAGAGATATGGGCAGGAACGCGTGGTCGTAGGTATTGCTGGCGCTTGATATGATTATATCAGAATACTGACCGCCCCCCAGACGAGAGCAGCCAGACCGAAGATCTCGAAACGACGAAGAAAAGAAGAAGCCGCGTCCAGAAAACTCGGTCCTGCCTGCACCCTTCGCTCAGGATGAGATTGCTGCAGAGGAGCGCAAACCCAAGCGCAAGGTCGCCGTTCTGATTGGATACAGTGGCACTGGCTACAAGGGCATGCAGATCAACACGACCGAGAAGACAATTGAAGGCGACCTGTTCACAGCCTTCGTCCAAGCTGGCGCCATCTCAAAGGCCAACGCCGACGATCCCAAAAAGTCGGCTCTCGTCAGATGTGCCCGTACCGACAAGGGCGTCCACGCCGCAGGCAACATGATCTCGCTCAAGTTGATTGTAGAAGACCCCGACATCGTCCAGAAGATCAACTCGCATCTATCACCACAAATCAGAGTCTGGGGCATTGAGAGAACGATCGGTAGCTTCAGCTGCTACCAAGTCTGCGACAGCCGTTGGTACGAATACCTGATCCCCTCGCACGCCTTCTTGCCGCCACACCCGAGCAGCTGGATGGCAAGAAACCTGGAGGAGGCTGCCGACGAGGTTGGTGACCGTGAAGGTTACGAATCTCGTCAAGCCGAGGTCAAGGACTTCTGGAAGACTGTAGAGGAGCGTGATATCAAGCGTATTGTTGATGCTCTGGATGACGACATTCGCGATTTAGTCCTACAAGCCATTCACGAGCCTTCTGACTTCAACCCTGATGGAGAGCAGCAAGAGAAGCAGGAGGACCAGGTCAAGAAGACGGCCGATCTCAATACATCGACACCAGCAGATGCTGAGGCCAAGCCCGAAGCTGCTGCTGAGACTGCTGGCACAACTGACACTCCTATGCCCGATGAGCCTGCCACTCTTGAGTCGACAAACATGCCCACAGAACAGAAGAAGCGTATCGAGGCTGCTGTCAAACAGCTTAAGATTGCTTACAACACTGCTCGTCGCGCATACCGTATTCCGGATGTGCGTATCGCTCGTGTCCAAGCTGCATTGGGTTCTTATGTCGGAACTCGCAACTACCACAATTTCACCGTCCAGAAGACGTACAAGGATCCTTCAGCTAAACGTAACATCAAGTCGTTTGTCTGCAACCCGAAACCTATCATTATCAACGGAACGGAGTGGTTGTCCCTCAAGGTTCACGGTCAATCTTTCATGATGCATCAGATTCGCAAGATGGTCGGTATGGTTGCACTGACAATTCGTTGTGGTGCTCCTATCGAGCGCATTGTCGAGGCCCAAGGCGATCAGAAGATCAGTATACCCAAGGTCCCTGGTTTGGGTCTTTTGCTAGAGCGCCCCGTATTTGACAGCTACAATGATATTCAAGCTGTCAAGCACGACAAGGAGAAGCTTGATTTCGGTAAATATGAGAAGGAGCTCGAAGAGTTCAAGCAGAGGGAGATCTACCAGAGAATCTTTGCCGAAGAAGAAAGAGACAACACGTAAGTTCTGCATGACGTCGGCGACAAGTACTGGTGTGCTAACAAAACCTTCAAGATTCCACCTCTTCTTCAACCAGATTGACAACTACAAGGAGCGCCACTTCTTGTACTTGACATCAAAGGGTCTCGAGGCTATCAAGGGTGCGGGTAAGCTGGATGAGCAGAGAGCAGCCAAGTCAAAGAACGACGGCGCCGATGCTGAAGAGATGCAGTAGAGGTTTGTCTCTGGGGAGTGAAATCACCGTTAGACTCGTTCTGGACGTGTGGTCGAAACGGGCAGCACCGCGATTGTAGATACAAAGTTATCGAAAAGCTTCAACATACTGTGAAATGTTGATATAGCATTTTCGATTATCTTCCCACCTTCCATTTTCGATCTAAATTGAAGTCGTGGCTTGAAGGAGCTGACTTGAGTTTAGCCGAGGCTCCAGGCAACAGCGACCCCTGTTTCGACAAAGCATCAATTCATCGGATATCACATAGACACCTCGTTCTATCCAGACTAATCTTTTGCTCTGGAGCAGGCATGGACACCTCAATATTTACCAGACTCGAACAACTGATTGCAAACAACAACCGCCATCCATCCCACACAACCGCAAAAACTGTCCTTCAGGATTTAGGGGTACCATGCATCTCGCTCGCCATCAAAAACGAAGATACAACCACCTCCCACTGCATGAGCTCTGGCAGTGATGACGTTTCAACTCTCTTCCAGGCCTGCTCGATTTCGAAATCTGTCTGCTCGATTCTGACATTTAGATTGATCGATACCGGCCGTCTATCTCTGCACACCTCTATATCCGCGTATCTGAGTCAGAAAGAAGTAGAAAAGCTGGAAACACCCGCGACCAGAGGAATGGCAAAGTTCATCACGATATCTATGTTGCTGTCTCATACTTCCGGACTCGAAACCAGCAGTACCCAAGGCTTTCCTGGTTACGATGTTAGCCGCAATGCGAATGGACATTTTCGTGCTGCTTTGCCAGATTTGGCGGAAGCATTAGCGGGTAATTGGCCGAGTAATACTTTGCCTATCCGGTTGAAGGATTGGCCCGGCCATGCTTTCAATTACTCTGGTGGCGGTTATGGTGTTCTTCAGCTCATAATCGAAGCAGTGACAAGACAGTCTTTCGCCGAAGCCGTGCAAGAGTACGTCTTCCGGCCGCTAGGGATGAAGCGGTCGACTTTCGCCATTCCTGAAGATGAAGATTTGAACACTGAGAAACAGCTGGGAAAGGGCAACTATGCAAGAGCTTACTACAACGGCTACACTGCTTGTGAAGCCCCTCACCGCGTGAACCCAGAGCAATCAGCTGCAGGCTTGTGGACTACGCCCTCTGATCTCCTAGTTTTAGCTGCTGCAGTTCAGAAGTCCTTGCACGACAAGGACGGATTTATACCGACAGATCTTGCGAAACAAATGCTTGAGGAAGTGCAGGCGGGTATCGCTCATGGTTGGCGTGTTACTGATACTCACTTCAGCCACAGTGGTAGCAATATGCCCGGCTGGAGGTGCAGTCTCCTGGCCAGCTTGAACAGCGGAGAAGCAATGTCTTTCATGACAAACTCGGCCGAGGGGTATATGATTGGATGCCAAGTCCAAGCTGCCTTGTTCTATCTACTCGGTTGGAGTAAGCCAACGATGAAGACTCGCGTTGTTCCGTTTGCCGATGTCTCTGCTACTCTCCCTGAGACAGAGGTTCTTCAAAGATGGACCGGAACGTGGAAAGAGCAAGGAAAACAGTTTCGAATCGATTTTGTTGTCGAGGAAGAGGTGCCATGGTTGAATTTTGGGCAGATGTCAAAGCAAAGGTTATGGGTTGCTGCCCATGGAAAAGAGGAATATCAGGATGGACACAAAGTTGTTGCAGATCTGGTTTGTAAAGGTGGCATTGAGATTCTGGTGAGAATAATGGAGGATAAAGAGGTCGGACTATCGATGGAGATGTGGAATGGAGCTACAGGAGAGGCAGTGGCGATGGAGAGAGTGCTATAGAAAAGCACAATGATCTCGAGAATTCGGACAGTATCCACTGAGAGACCTGACCCGGATAGGCTTTCTCTGGACACACCGCCAATCCTGATAGTAACTTTGTATCTTGACAGCTGGGTATTGAAGAGTTGGGAATGATGGAGAGTCCCGTGGAGTCTTATGTTGATCATCCAGTCAATGTCCCCATTCATCATCACATCGAACGCGCGTGGGACAGCGTGCTCCAACTGTGGCTCCTCGCGCCGCTTTAGTGTGCCCCGCCTGTTCACCATCCGCGAGCATCGTCATGTCTGCCTCTGAGTCATGAAGTAGAACGGACGTCAGGGAAAGGGCAAGACTTCATTTCACGGTCGTCAGGAAATGAGGCAAAAGGGCTCGAGAAGGTGCATTCTCAACCTTCAGGAGCATCATGGATGAGATATCAAGGAGGAAAGGTTGATGGAAAAAGGACAATGAGAGTGCAGAAACTTGTTGATGACCATAGTCCTTCACTGAAAGCCCAAGTGAACGACGGTTGAGGAGAGATACCAGTGACGGAGAAAGCGCAGCGAAAACTCTTTGATGCTTGGAGACTTGCAGTTACGTCTTCACCTCGACAACTACATCTCAGTCATCAACGAACATCTTCTTTCTTACGCGCTTCTGCACCACCTCGACAGTCATGAAGAAACCAAAGGATACAGTCAGCCATGTTTCCGCGCGAATGAAGATGCGCACTGTTGTCGAGATAATCAAGAACCTTGACATCAAGGGGGTTCCAAAGCGTAAGTTGACAGCTGAGCCACAAGGTAAGTAACAAGCTGACAAGTGAACAGTCACAAAGACCAAGAAGACACTGTACCACAACCGATCATCACGGGAGCTCCTCGAAAGCATGCGCAAGAAGCCGGAGGATCCCAAACAGTTACTCGACCTTCCGAACGAAGTCTTGCTCATGATTGTCAGAGCCGTCGACGAGGAAGATCTGATCAGCCTTAGACTTGTTTGCCGAAGATTGCTTGAAGTGACCGAAACCAGATTCGCCGACGCCTTCTTCTCGCACCTTCGAGATCATCGATGACGCGCTGGACTACTACTTTAGTTGGCAGCGCGATACCGGCAACCAGCTGGTCATAAGAGAAGCCAGCCTTCGGACCCATAGCCGGATGGATACGTATTCTCCTTGGTTCATTGCTTATCACTACCTCAAGCATATCGCTATCAACCATCTCGCCCTCGAAAGTACTGACATACACGACGTGCAGTGGCTCAATGAGATTGAAACGTCTGGGTGGTGCTCTCGATATTCTTGTGAGAGCTTGGACCCGACGCGTGGGTATGTATGAAGCAGTCGGTTGGCAATGTGAGGTGGAACCTCTTGGGGAGACGTGGTCGGAGGTAGACCGTTGGTACATGAAGCACCTACGGGCTGAGCATCGAAATCAGCGGGGTCCACTTACTTTCTGGGAGTTGATAAGGGGTTTTTAGATTGACGGGCATTCAGCAGCGTTGAAGAACCAAATGATAGCGCATGATTTGCGTCTTGCTTCTTCTTTCCAAACCAGTTTGAATACCAACCTCCGTCCTAACAGTTAATCGAGTATGAATATGACGACCAAATTCCTGCAGTCGCTATAACAATGGCATGGCCGAAGTGTTTGCCTTGTTTCGACAATCGCAGTTTCAGTCTACTCTATAACAAAAACTTCTTACATTGCCTCTTTGGTTCTGCCGACTTCATCTGATTGGCCATGCTTCGGTCAGAAGACATGAGAAAATTTTTGATATGGTTATAGGGTCAAACAGTACCTTGAGACAGTTGCGGGTTTCTCTAACGACCTGGGACGTAGGCGAAAGCATTGTAGTTCCGACTATTGTTATATGATGTCAATGAGAAGTGCCTGCAACTGAGGCATCTTTGCTTTACGACTGATGCTATGTTAGTCTCCACTCGAGGAATGCACGATCTGTTTCAGTCGTTCGGAAGTGACTTCCAACATAAACCGAAGCACGACGCGAAACATATAAAATGCTTCAGAACCTCTCAACTCAACTCACATACAACATTCATTCATCGTCCATCGCCGGTGAAAAAATCTCCATCGGATCGAGTGATCTCTCGTCCATCTCTGTGTTCCATCGTCGAACACTTTGAAGAAACTTGCAACGAGAAACCACCACCAAGGATTCTCCTCCTGACTGCGGCTCTCGCTTGTTGTTTCGAATGCCTGCAACTCCTGATCTCACTTGCTCAATCACGAAAGCTCTCTCGACATGAGCCCAAGATCCATAATAACACGCCCATCCACGACAAGAAGTAGATGTACTTCGGAAGGCACGCAGTTGTCACGTCCCAATCAAGAATACTCAGGGAAACGGCTTCGCCCACATACCATTCCAAGATTACAGCAAAGACGATCGCTGTAACTATTCCGCATCATTGAAGAGAAAGTCTTAAAACACTGATGCGGCCTCGTGCTGTGTCGGCCTACATCAAAGAGGATTCTGTGATTAGATACGGCTACTACTATCAATGACAGAATCACAATCTCACCAAGCACAGAACTGCCGTCGCTATCCCAATCAAAGAACATTCATGCCGCAGTACTGCAAGGTGCCAGCCCATGGAGGATCGCCCCTGCTGCTCCCGTCCAGGCACTAAAATACCAGCTCATAGAGGCACTCCTCCTTCCGAGCTTACGGAGTTATCTTCTCGACTCCCCTTGTCTACGATGCCCAGTCAGCTAGAGGCTTCCATATCAGAGGTTTGCTGTGGGAACGAGTATGTATGCTCTAAATAATCATAACCCAGACCTGTGAAACGAGCAGGTCAGGATGAAACAGCTGGTCGTCGGGACACGCCAACATTTCTATGACTTCAAGCTCCGCATCGACACTAGCAAGACTCTTCTGAATCTCATCACTTAAAACAGAGGATGATAAATTGAATTGCGCCCCTTAGTTTTATGGGTGGCATGCCCACCTGAGCGTCAACAAACCACTTAAGCTCAGCAGTCGCCTCTATCAATCTATCGACTCAAATGCACAGCAATACCCTTCAAGCTGCTAACCGCGTAGAAAGACATCTTCGAGATTCAGTTGCCCGATCACGAACATAGGAGACATCCTTACAGAAATGCCGTACCTACCGGAATTTAGAATGGAAGTAGATACTTCGAACACTCGGCAACGGAGGAAGGATCCATACTCATTATGGCCACGGCATCTTCTCCATATTCCTCCACTACTCTGTGGAGAAAGATAGGTTGTGGAGATACATGGAGAAGAAAAAGTCAGTCGAGCGATGTGAGTTGGTAGTAAGATGTCTTTGGATGTTGTAGCACTTCTCCTCCACCCTCGGGTCAGCATGGGGCGAGTTGTCTTCCAACAAACAACAGGCCATAAACGCAGGCACAGAACCAGGCATGCAAGTGCCAGAAGAAGGTCATGTGCACTGTGCAGCATGATCGACCGGCAAGGCCGGCAAGACTGGGTGGCGGTTCAGACGAGGAGGTCGAGACCTGGTTATCGGGGGTATGTCGTGCAGTATCCTAGCTCGATACAAGACGATGGAAGCGTCACGAGGAGCCATCGACGAAGATCAGACTTCGCAGATCTAAGCCTGGCTGTTCTGGATGCAAGAGTTCGTGGCTGTGGTTGATCGTTGAGGCACGGTTGCCACGACTTGCATTGACGATCTCAACGCTGTAACGCTGTACTTTGTAACACCAGGCTGGAGAAGGCGCGATGCAAGATATTGTATGAGGTGTGACAGGTGACAGTAGTTGTTTAGCTGATAAACCTGTATCCAGCGTCGATATGCGAATGGGGGGCGATGAAGTTCTTTGTCGAATGGATCGTTGTAAGAATTTTGTTTCTTGCATTACTTCTTCAGGTCTGCGATACATCTCGGTGCATGCGTGGAGAAAAGATAGTATCATAACAAAACATAAATTCATACACTATATACAAAAGAGGCATGCTCAATTTCTTGCAGATGCAGGTACCTATCTGCGTTCGACCAGCTCGACCTCAATATCGTCGTTCAGGGTGGGAATGTGAACGGTTGCATGGTCTGCCTCCAATGCTTGTTCCTTAGCGGAAAGTGCGTCAATCTTTGTCTCGAGAGGGGCATCGACGACCCAGTTCATTCTCTCGCTCGAGTTATGCATGAAGAGGCAAATTCCGGCTGCGATTATAGTGCCGGGCAAGAAGGAAAACCATAAGACTCTGTACGCGTGTGCCTCTGTCTTGTGAAGTGCTGCGAGACCAGCGCCGAGGATCTGTCCGTTAATTCCAGGGATCTTGTCGAGGCCCTGGCCAGAAAAGTAGAAGCCAATGAGCTGGCCGATGTGAGCTGGGTTGAAGCCGAGAGGAGCGACGGCAGCGACTGTGAATTTCTTGTTAATGCTGATCAGAAGGACATGGATACTGTGAACTTACTGATAGACTCGGGAATCTGGGTGTTTGTGAGAGATCCGTAGATTGCATTCGCGATACCCAGGCCAACGGTACCACCCAGAGTACGAGAGGAGATAGTAAGAGCTGAAGCGGTACCGATGAAGAGTGGAGGGGTTGAGTTCTGCGAGTAATGTTGTCAGCTTGTTGCTAGGCCATTCGAGGAAACACATATTACTTACCTGGACCCAGACCATAATCAGGATCAGGACAGGAGCAAAACCCAATCCTCCAATGCCGTTGAATATAAGGCCCATTTTGCCACTGGTGCCAGCCAGAGCGAGTCCGATGACAGAAGCACTGAAAGAGATGAAGCCAACGAAGATGGGCCACTTGACATCTCTGAACTTGGTAACGTAGATGGAGAGGAAGGGTGAGACGACGGTGATGACCATAAAGAAGGGGAGGAGGTATGCGTTGGCCTTGATGGTTCCAGGCTGCTCCCAAAGTCCGTTGACTTGAGATGGGTAAATGTTGTTCATCAGGTAGAAGAGCGAACCTTCGACAGCGATGAGCACCATGCAGAGGGGAAAGTTGCGTCCATTTTGGAAGAGACGGTGGTCTAGGAAACCCGTCTTGGTTCCCTTCCATTCTGTAATAGACACGTTAGTGGTGCTCTGACTGGATGATAATCAGGACGTACCATAAATCAAGCAGACGATGAAGAGAACGCCACCGATAACAACAGGAACAACGGTGTGAGTCTTGTTTGCCCAACCGTAATTGGAGTCACTACTCCAAGCAAAGCCCATCAAGAATGGGACGAGTGCGCCCAAGAGAGAAGATGATGATTGCTGAGATTATAGAGCGACGGTTCAGAGGGCCTCCTGCTCCGAATGCGGGGAAGAGTCACTCGGTTCGGCGTCGTGCTCGGCGAGTCGAGCCTTCCTAGACGATCAGACTTGAACGCGATCGAGTATACAGCCTCCCTTTCTCTGTTGTGTCCAGCGTCTCCTTCGCACAAAGCATGCTTCTAGTTGTGACCTCCACCAGCTCTCGCGTGTTCACTTCTGCCGACAAAACAAGCCTTAGATCGTTCTCGATGATCGCTCCTGGCCTTGCACTCGGAATCTGATCCGCCGAACGGAACACTTCCCCAGTTCTCTTCGGCGAGGCCACCGGCTGAGCTCGGGCGAGTCCGTAACCTCCCCACGAGGCAACGGACCTCCATCGGGTGAGTGCGAACCACAATCATAAGAGTAGCCATGATCATCTCTAAAAGAGCCCCTTCTCTTCTCCAGATTCAGTCTCAATTGTCATCAACCAAACAACATCTTACCTTCACATAAGTCAAAATCAACCAAACAACATCTTACCTTCACATAAGTCAAAATCAACATGGCTACTGCTACCATGACCCAGACCAAGACGGTCCAGCGCGAGTTCAACGAAGCTCCCAAACTCGACCCCAAGACCACTGTTCACGCCATTCCGCCTTGCGTTGTCCACGACACTCCTGTTCTCAATGTTCTAGACGAGTCAGTGCACTATGGCGACTTCCGTGATGGTAAGCTCCTTCTACTTTCGAAAGACTGTCATTGCATTCACTAATACTTACTTTCTAGACCTTGCCCGTGATGGATACTGTGTTGTCAAAGGAGTCGTTGAGAAGGAAAAGGCTCTCAAGTATGCCGACGACATCAAGGACTGGCTCGAAGGTTTCGGACTTGGCTACGACCGCAATGATCCTTCCACCATCCGCGAAGAGTGCCTGCCCATCATTCACCAAAAGGGTCTCCTTCAAGCATACGGTGCTACTCACGAGTCTTTCACATGGGCCGTCCGCTCTGAGCCTGCTGTCATCGATACCTTTGCCAAGCTCTACCAGGATGAGGATCTGATCTGTTCTTTCGATGCTGTCAATGTCTCGCTGGCCAATCGTAAGGATCTGCCCGCCAACGGTGCATGGCCTCACCAAGATCAAGATCCAGAGCGTGGTGGTCTGCGCTGCGTCCAGGGTTTCGTCAACCTCCTGCCTAACGGCCCTGAAGATGGTGGTCTCCTGGTTCTGAAGGGTGGCCACAAGGTCAGCGAGGGGTACCACAACGTTTTCAGAAATGAGCCCCGCGAATTCAGATGGACAAACGAGATGTACCTCTTCAAGGAGACTGGTCTCAAGTGGTTGGCAGACAGAGGTCACGAATGGGTCAAGGTTGACGCTGAGCCTGGTGACCTTGTTCTTTGGGACTCCCGCTGCCCTCATTACAACGCATCTCCCAAGAAGGACACCGACAGATTTGTTGTCTACGTTTGCATGTTGCCAGTCTCAACAGCAACACAGGAAGACCTGAAGCGCAAGAAGGAACTTTTCGAGGAGCAGCACGGTCACAGCCATTGGCCTATGGCTCTTCAGCCTTTTATCAAGGCTTACTTGGAGCCAATGCGCGATGGCAAGCCCGATCCTCACAACACATGGAAGCCTCGCCAGGCACCACAACTTAGCGAGAGGGGATACAAGCTCACTGGTATTCCTTACATAAAGGCTTGATTTGCAGTTCAGGAAGAGTTTCGGTTTCTATTTCATCATGCACATATTCCCACGATCTTCTGTAGCTCATGTCTCTCTTAGCATTCATTCAAAATCATCATTATCATCTACTTCTCTGCATGACTTCCGCTGTCCGTCTCTTGATGTGCAAAAGTGTTGGTCGAAATTCGCTGTCATCGATAGGATGCTGGTCTCGTAAACACGCTAGATCTTCTCTTTGATCCCTGCGTAAATAACTTTTGCAGAGCAGGACATGTTTCGACGCAAGCACCTAATTGTTCATTACTGAGGAAGTTTTCTTTGAGAAAAAATGTAGGACTTGACCACAAGTTCTCTTCTCGACAAACCTCCTCTCAGACATGCCACCCCATGCTAAGCACGTTCGACCTCAACTCTCTGAATACGTCTATCGGCAGTCCCCATCATGCTGTCTCTTACAAAGAAATCCTGGGACAAACTACGTGTGAATGGTACACACCCAACAACAAGATTGTCATTCTTCAGAACTATACGCCCGCGATGGTTGTGACACACGAACTCGCATCAGAATATTTGGTTATAGAGTCCTTTCCCTGGACAACAGCAGATTCAGGCATCTCTGCAGTCGAAAATTCTGGCGTTGGTAAAGACGATACGGAAGGCAACAACGTCTACTTTGTGTAACCATCGACGCGCTTGCTGCCTACATCACCATTTTGCGTGCCGCAAAATTACATCACGACCCATAGCAATATAAATGCCCACATCAGATACCTTTTTAGCTTCCCATACATTTCTCTCAAATCTTCCCTAACTCCATAATGGGCACTCGCAACCTCACTCTCGTCTACTACAAAGGTCAATACCGCATCGTCCAATATGGTCAATGGGACGGTCAACCCAACGGCCAAGGACTCACGATTTTCGCTTTCCTCTCTGAACCCTCCAACATCGCAGAACTGCAGGATGCCCTAGACAGCAATGACAACCGTATCATCCTTGTCAACGACGAAGAGCGAACAGCCTACTTCGAAGACCTTCATCGCCAACAAATCGAGACAAAGAGTTTCATGCCTCTGCCCGGCACTCCATCCCTCTCTCGCGACGCCGGCGCTGACATTCTGAACATCGTGGCCGCAGCTACGAAAGAAGAGCCGGTCAAGATTCATCTCTGGGACATGGAATTTCTCACCGATACTATCTCTATGGAATGGGCTTGGGTGGTTGACCTGGACAAGAAGGTGCTTGAGGCATATACTCATTGGGAAGGATACGAGGTCGTGCATGAGGAGTCTAGATTTGCAGAGGTTCTTGCAAGTGAGAAGGATCTGCCTGGGTTGATTAAAAGGTTTGGGTTTGATGAGTTGCCTAAGGATGATAGGGAATTCCTTGGAGTTTTTGAGACTCTGCTCGCGGATGGAGAGGATTAAGGTATATGCGTGTCACGAGTCAGCAGGTTGAGCTTGGTAGGCTTGTACGGGGTCGAGTTATGGAAAGGGTCTGGTATTGAGCTAAAATTTTTCTGGAACGAAGCCTTTCCAATCTACACTGCTGAAGCAACTTTCTCTGTGCGTTACTGACTGATTACATGAATGCAGACTGTGATACTCAACGATCTGGACTCAATACATGCTATGTCTCTCGAGTCTCCATGGTACTGCATAAAATGCATTTGTTTCTCTATAGACAGACGGTTCTTGACCCTCCCAAGAGTAGTCAGTAGCAGGTCCTGGTGTTTCAAACTATGAGAATGTCCGGCTTTTTGAGCCGTATTGGGTGTTAGCCGATGCCTGCCTCCAGAAATGTCGTGTTACAGTTCGTACCCGATAGGGCTGGGCAAGCGTTGTTCAACGCAGGAGCAACATGGTTGACGCAGAACAACACAAGAGTCATCCTGATGTCTTCGTGCTTTCTGATCTTCTGGTTCTGCTTTCGAGAAGCACTGCGACACTAGACTCCAGAGGCCGCCGAATGGGGAATGTGTAAACCCAATCACGTTATTGGTCACGAGCCCAAGATCGGTACGCTCAGATTTCTCAGATTGGCGCAGGAGGTACTGCCAATACAATCGAACGAGCTACAACCAAGGTGCGAACATCTTGGGAGTCTTGAGGAGATTGTCTAAGGACCCAAGATGGTGGTTGAAGAAGGCTACACGGTACATATTCATGGCTGATAGAAGAAACATCTCATTCCCACAACTCCTGAATGGCTAGGAATAGCAGTATGATGAGGGGATCTACCATCACCTACAATGAGGTTTGGAGGAGTCAATCCATCCACCTGATGTGGTCTCAGGGGCAACAATGACCATGAATTTCGAACACGAGTAGCTGTGAGTAAGTTTCCCCCCCAGTGGTACAAGCTCCCTTTATAACTTGATTGTGACGCCGGTCAATGGCAGTACGACAGGTGTTCCTGGGAGGGAGTATCGGTTGTCATTGTTATGGTTGCCGAGACGGAAAATTGAGTAGACCGTCGAGCGTGGCTCGGCATCAAAACAAGTTCTTCCTCGACGTACGGATCCTACATCCAAGATTCTTTCTTTACAACCAACACGTACTCGGGTTGTTCACCATCCAACAAGCCATACTATCGCTTTCAAACCGATAACATCGCTCTCAACATCATC
The DNA here is from genome assembly GCA_026538705.1 of Aureobasidium sp. GC_Fusr_1. Taxonomy (NCBI): domain Eukaryota; kingdom Fungi; phylum Ascomycota; class Dothideomycetes; order Dothideales; family Saccotheciaceae; genus Aureobasidium; species Aureobasidium sp. GC_Fusr_1. The sequence continues at coordinate 88,999 of JALPCE010000014.1, forward strand.
CACAACACCGCTCGCAATACCACCCGCAACATCGCCCACCACACAGTCACGTCGAACATCACCTCATCCACGCGACTCAAGCCTTTGCACGTGTATTGAGCCTTATCTCGTTCTCTGCTTCGCTTGCAATAACCTTACCTCGCCACCACAACACTGGTTACTCTCAAGCTTGTTGAGATGGAGCCCGACAGTGACTCTCCTGACCTTGTCAGCGCAGTGCTACACGCTGCTCGACTTCCACGTGCCAGACGCGCTCTTTACGAGCTGCTCGACGGACTTGAGCTCTTTCGTCATGGTAAGCATACACTGCGTGCCCGTCTACTGCTTGACATCTCCTGACATAGACTAGACTTCTCAGATCTCCCACATGAAGTCCTAGAGCGCGTCGCTCACTTTGCGTGTCCCAAAGACATTATTGCGCTTCATCTGACGTGTAAGAAGTTCGAGAGAGCTGCTATGACCACGTTCATCATGCACTTCATCAAGCGCCGCCAACATGTCATCAGTGTCTACAGTCTGGAGGTCTTACTTGAGATCGTTTCCCATCCTTACTTTGGCAAATTCGTTATGGCAATTCACCTCGACAGCACTTGTCCATTCGAGACTGGCGGCGACGATCCTATGTCCCCTGAGTGGGAGACCTACAGAGGTTACATAATCACAATCGCCAACCAACTGACCATGTATGGTAACACTATCACTATCGGGGTCACCGATCGTAACTGCAAAAGCTTTGGCATGAAAGAGCTGATGCACCACCCTAATGCGCATCTCTATGAACAATGTAGGGGGTTGACCCTCGGTTATCTCCATCTCTGGTCACCAGATCTGGGACTCAAGACGGACAAAATCGAACTTGACATTGCACAACATCGAGGAGAGCCAGAGTCAGCACTCAAATTTGCACAACATGTTGGTAGCTGGATATCGCATTCCACCGATCCTAAATCACTCACAATGAAGGTGGCTATGCTGAGCGGCCACCACTTCAGCTTGGTATGGGACCACAAATGCCAGACCCTGGAGATGACCGGACTCGACATCGGACATGTGAAGGCTACTGATAATATGACCTATCGCCTGTTCTACACTACTTGGCTGGGAGCAGCAAACATCACAGAATTGACACTGTCAGACTGTATGGTGTACGAAAGAATGGTTTCCAGTGGTTACGTTCAGCTTTGGGAGCTGATACGACCTTGTCTATCAACCCTCCAGAGCATCAAGCTCTCAGGCATCGTGATCGAGAACGGTTCAAGATGGAGTCAAATTTTCCGCCTATTGGGTCGCGCGCCTTGCTTGAAGAGGTTTTAAGATGTCAATGCTCAGCAGACACATCAACAACGTTCGCGTCAATTCAGTGAGACAAAAAGCAATGATTGTCCATGTTGATGAATGGGAGGCTCATGACGAGAGAACCTTCAGAGATCTACACAGTCTGGCGGCCCTGGTGGAACGCGACGAACGTCGATGGGATTCACTCAACAACGAAGACCCCAGAAAGTGGGGATTTCATATGTCAGGACTTAACAAACGTTTGGTAGTTCTCGAAGCCAAGCTATTAAGGGCTAGGAAACTCGAACATGAAGCATCCGTCAAGTTCGCCAGAGGCCTTGATGAGATGCTCACGCTCTTATCACGCGTCTCGATAAGCCATGTTCAACCATCACCATCCTCTCTCAACAACACGAACATATCACCCTCGAGCCAGTAGATCGTCCCCATTTTCAGCGGTCCAATACTTGCTAGATGCACAGATGTGGTTGTATGCCACGAGGACGAGAGCTCGATCACGACGAAGATGACAGATGATGAATCAGGGTGTTGTCTAACAGCAGCAATCCATCGGAAGTTCAGCTCCCAGTGATTTCACCTGCGGTTGGCTCACGAAATGAGAATGGAGAGCAAGAAGGAGTTTTGAAAGTCAGAAGCACGAAGTTTCATGATGTGGTTTTCCTTTGTCCAAGTTTGACTGTAATCGTAACGGATTGGATTTTTGATGTTTTGTTGCTTTTCGTTGGAGGGAATAATTGGTTCGAACAAGGGTAATGAGGGAGCGATATCATTGTCGCGAGGAGTTTCAAGTTGCGGGCAGCAGAGTCTGGTTGTGGTTTCATTTTGCACGCTTCTTCTGCTTTCAGCTTTCTTCCTCATAACGAAACAAAGAAACAAAAAAAAAAGTGTTCAATGCAAAGATGCTGTTCTGTTCAACTAGAGTAGTAGCGACTTGGAGCCGAATCTAACACCTCCTGCTTCTAGAGACACAAATTGTAACTAGGGGTATTCGAGTCTCACCGATATATCTTCTGCACGAATCAGGTTATTGAACGGCATCGAAATCTCACAGTCTCGATACTCGAGATACGAATTTGTTCAAGGTGGACTTGAGATACAGAGACAAAGAGGAGAAACCAAGAAGAGGTGGCTTTGTTCTCAGCGGATCTGGCAGTCAGCAGATTGGTAACTGCCGTCATCATGGATGAGACTGATAAATTGGTTCGCTCTCTTGACCGACACAAATCCTAGCTATTGAGCTTTTACCCTTGCCAGGTGATCTATGTACACAAGCATGCATACGTTAAGGAGACACTTTCATATCCGAGTCTTACTTGCATCAATCGATGTGCCATGAAGTTCATTGATACCAGCGGCATCCATCTCGACAGGATCTACTGTTAGCCCATGCTTTCCAGGTGCCCATACCTCGCAAGGTTGTGATGATACTGTGAATTCACTCTTGAGAACCTCCATATGTCTTGACATGCCCTTTTCATCTTCAACTTGGACCGCCCTTGTCTTCACTCGTCGAAACCAGACCCAAGATAGTCCAGCGATAATTCCTACAATGACTACCATAGCAACAACTATGCCTGCTTTCGCTCCTAACGATAAACCAGTAGTCGTATCGTGGATGTGTCCCGAAGCAGGGGATTCATTGCGATGGAAAGCCTTTAGCTTCGAAGCCCAAGTAGAATCCCAAGTTGGTGCCTTGACCATGGCGGAAACCCAGGTATCGTTGGTAGATATTGTGGCTAGAGAAGTATCTGCCATATTCGGTCCGGGTGCCTGAGCGAGCATCAACTCTCCCGTTTGCCAATTCTGCGCCATAAAAGCTCCTTGAAGAAAGGCGCGGCCAAGATGAAATCTGCCATCAGAAGATTGGTATGGTGAGCAAGGAAAGTATTGTGTTGGAAGATCGACGAGGGGCCACTCCAGGGTGAGATTTAACAAAGCGAATGGCAGGTATATTGTACTTGTCAATGCTCCAGACCTGAGGTCAAAGGAGAGATATGAGGTTGAAGTCATGATGTCCTGATAAGAAGGTGCCGATGTGTTCCAGATGTAAAGGCCCAGAGTTTCGTTGAGCTCCACCGGGAGATGTGCTGTGATTGCCTCGCAAGTCTCCTGGGGTAGATATAGATATGGCACACCTGGATTGGGATATGCTTTGATGCTACCGGCTCCACCATTTTGAAGAAGCCTACGTACTGGAAGCTGCTGATCTTTCGGGAACGGAGAGTCTCCGCTGGCAACACCCAAGCCGATATCAGTCAGATCAAAGACGTTAGTATCCGATATCATTGGGTTCGTGAGACATCTGGATTTGTCGTATCCTCCCAGAACAAGACTTCCAGGTACTGGAACTGAAACAGAAGCTGAACCGATATGAAGACTGTAGAATAGAGATGAAATGGCATCCTGCGCATATGCCAAGGGCAATGTGGTGTTGAGTGAAATTTCACTGCCATTGACCGATGTGTAGTTAATGTGCTTCTCTGCGCCATACAACGAGAAGAATCCTGTATCCAGTGTGTACCATGTATCTTGTGACGCGAAATTGACGTTGATGCCTTGATCAACGGCATTGGCAGTGAAATCGAGGAACGGGTTGCCTTCTCCAGGACCTTCGAGTGTAATCCTATCGCTTATATAACTTGCTTGGCCAGAGAGGTTCAAGGGACCGAGAGAAGCGTCCCATGTCGAGGCGTCGAAGGCCGTACTGTTCATCCAGGACCATGTACCCTTCAATCCAGTCCAAAGACCCGTTTGTGGTTGAGGACAAGCACTTTGAGAATCGGAGCACACCTCTGAGCGGACGAAGAGGTTGGTCGTTGTCAATGAAGGGAGTAGGGTGATGTTCTTGACATTGATGATCAGTACTTTGTCTCGAGACGGTTACTTCCTATACATACTTGTTGCGGCCATGAAACTGTTTGGACTAAAGCATTCCAAGGACCTGTTTTGTCGCCAGTCAGTCTGTCATGAAAATTGTCTTTCTTCACAAGCTCACCATCAGGACCAACAGTCGTATCAAAGTAGAGTGATCTTGGAACACCTGCGTAAGCTCTGAGGTAGAACAAGCTGATCAAAAGCATGAGAGACATCTTGAGCCTCCAACTAGCTAGTCGTTGAGAATGGACTAGAATGGTAGAAAGATGAATGATGCTTCGATTCGATGCTGGGAGATTCCATGAGTTATACTCAGTCAAAGACGGGGATCGTCCCATCCTAGTGACCCCATCTGCTGGTTCGATTGATGCATGCGTGAGGTAGGTCGCAGACATATTAATAGACTGCTGGTGGTCTCTGTCGCGCCAACCATATTCATCGCTCGGCGCGTTGCCTAAGCGCCCGACTGTCGAGTAGATTGACTAGCCGCCATGTCTTCGCGCTGGAGCTTCCAGATTGGGGATGGACTATTCGCCAAGCGAAGAGCAGGATTCGTAGAAAAAGAGCGCGGAAGGAAACAGCAACGAAACTGAGCGGTTCAAAAAAGTAAAGGAAGCTTCAAAGTTGGCACTCGCGACGATGAAGCCCTGCCGAGGATGAAAAGAGAAGCGACAAATGACTTGCGGCGATCAACATCTCGCGAGTATCTTGAGAGTGATTTCAAACATAACAAGTAACTCTTCAGAGGTCAAACTGGTGTTTTATACAAACAGGAGCCTACTATCAGGCTATGGAATAGGTAGATCGTATATACAAAAGATAGAAAACGGAAAAAGGAAAATAGTGGTGGTAGAGAATATTAAACGCAGCGCCTCAAATCGACCAATCTCGTACAAGATTATTAACACTTCTTACAGAAGGAAAGCAGCGAAAGCGGCGACACCAGCCAGACCAGCGGCACCGACCTTGTTGGCGGCACCAGTGTACTGAGAAAGCGAGTAGGTCGAGGTGGCCTTGCTTCTAGAGCCAGTTCCAACAATACCAGTTCCCTTGGGACCACCAACAGACATCATGGTGCTGTTGGTGACAGCGTAGGGAGCGGAGGTAGGAACGATAGGGGCAGGGGCAGAAACAGCGGGAGCCGAGTTCTGAGAAAAACCGGCAGCGGGGCTGGTGTACTCAATGGGGACCCAAGATGAAGAGGCGACGCTGGTAACGGCGTAGCTGGTAGGGATGACTTGAACAATGGTCGAGGTTCCCGAAACAGTCACAGTCGAACTGCTGTAGTAGAACATCGTGGAGGGTACAATGGAGACAGGAGCCGAAGTAGTCTCGGGGCTGACAGGGAATGATCCGGCGGGAGCTGAACCAGCGGGCGAGGAGCCAGCGGGAACAGACGAGGTACGAGACCAAACGCTGGAGACGGTGATAGCAGTAGGGAAGACTGTGGTCGACTCGCGTGCGGGACAATTGGTGACATCAGGAGCACAGCTGACGATTGTAGCAATCTTGGTGCTGTAAAGAGTGACGGTCGAAGGGACAGCGACGTGGCCATCAACCGAGGCAGGGGTGGTCTGCTCGGGGCTGACGGGAGAAGACTGAGGAACCATGGTCTGAGTCAGAACAGCGGTAACGGTGCTCTTGGAAGTGATTTGAGAAGTGATCACAGAGGGGGCAGTGAGCACGGTGGTGGAGCCTGAAGCAGTAATACTAGGAATTGTCAGTTGGGTTGGTCAAAATCATGGAAAAGAGGTCTCTCACGTTTGTCCAGCAGGGCATGTGGTGACTGTCTCCTTGACGACATCAGTGACATAGACGGTTGAAGCCTGAGAAGGAACGGCGTTGTTTCCAGCGGCAGGAACAGTGATGGTGTGGACCTGGGTAGTCGAAACAGTGCTCTTGAGCGTGATCTCGGTTGTCATGACAGAGGGAGCGGTCAAAACAGTGGTAGAGCCGGCAGAGGTGATGCTGAGATGTTGTTAGAAAACTCAAAAGAAGAAATATGAACATTAATCAAGCTTACGTTTGACCAACAGGGCATGTAGTAATGGTAGTCTTGACGACGTCAGTGACGTAAACAGTGCTTTCTGTGGAGGTTGCGACCGAGACGGCGCCAGATTGAGCACCAGCAGTAGAAGCGCTACCATTCTTGTAAGGACCGGGAACGAAGTTGGCTCCAGTGGAGAAAGCGCCAGATGCAGGACCGGTGGTCAGGGCAGCAGTAGCCTTGGTAGTGGCGTTGACGGAGGGGATGCTGACGGTGGGCTTCAGGCTGGCGGGAATGCTGGTGACCTTGAAGGCACTCTTATCGAGACATAGCATGTAAAGGTGGTTGCAAGATTTGTAATCAGCAGTAGTGCTTGTTTCACACAAGTCCAGGGTGATTCCACAGTCGTTGCGGCAATCGGCGTTCTTCTGGTCACACTGTGCTGAGGTTGCATTGGTCATCTGGCATGCTTGGTTACGGCCAGCACAGTCCAAAGGCTGGTAGTCGACGAGGCTTGTAGGGAGGCTTCCCAGGCAGCCGTTATAAACACCTAAAGTGCTGTCAGCATCTCGAGTATTTCGTTGATCACTCCCTGGATTTTTGTCATACCTTGACACTGAGCGGACATCGAAGCATTTTGCGAACTCGAAGAGCAACTGTCCAAAAGTTGGGAACACGTATTCTTACCTGAAATAGGGTCAGCGATAGGAGATACAATGGGGGAGTTACGGAGGAGTTCGTTCTTGACCGGCCCAATCTCCTGTCTTGGTGGAGAAATCCGAAACGATCAAGAAACGACCCATACGTAGAAGCACTAACACTGGGCGGCCTGCATGTTACACTCAGCGTCGGAATAAAATCTTGAAGCAGAGCATGCTGTGTATCTCTTGATACAGTTGATGTTCTGAGCAGCCTCCTCGGCTTCGGGAGTCGCGCCCAAGCATGTAGCGTAGTGTGCGTCACAAGAACTGCGAACCGAGGGATCGTTCGAGCTCAAGCAAGTGTCTTGCGATCTCGAACAGCTTGATTTACAAGTCGCCGTCAAAGCGGAGCAGTCGTTGCTCGCTTTTGAAATTGTTAGTTAGATTCTCGGCTGTGACTCGGATGTTCCGACATACCGGTTCCTTCAAGGAAGCACTTGGTGGCAATCTCAACGCAAGAGACAGGCGAGACGGGGGTCACACGCGATCCGCCGAGGCACAAATCATAGTGTGCCTTGATAGACAGTCAGTATCATGTAGTTCGAGTTAAGATTCGATATTTGACTTACGTTGCAGCCAGCGACTACGGAAGACGAGTTTCCAGAGAGGCAGGTATCCTGGGAGCGGGAACAGACGGTTTTGCAGACAGCTAGAAATGAATTAGTGTTGTTTCAAGATACATGAATCAGATATCATACCGTTCTTGGAATCACACTGAGCGTCGGTGTAGTTGCCGGCAAGGTAGCAGGCCTTCATATGTGTCAGCATAGATATCAGTTCATTTAAAAGACTGTACTTACGTCGTTCTCGGCGACACAGTTGATGACGGGCTCCTGGAGCTTGTTCGCGCCTAGGCATGACTCATAGTTGTTGATACATTGTCCTTTGACGCTCGAGTCGCCAGTTGACTGGCAGGTGCTTAAGCTGTTCGAACAGTAGTCTTTGCACTGCGCATTCTGAGCATCGCAGAAGTTGACCTCATTTCCATCTGGGGTGTCAAGATCAGTATTACTGTGTCACATATCCAGGATAATAAGGATCAAAACTTACCGAGGTAGCATTGCTCTTGCTGAGCAACACAATCAACAGTGCTGTTCGAGACGGTGGTTGCGCCAACACAGCTAGAGTAATACTTCAAACACGAAGCTTTCGTGCTGCTGTCGTTGCTCGAGTTGCAAGTGTCGAATACCTGGGCGTATGTTAGCGGGACGTTCCAATTGATTTTATTGTTGAACCTTGACGAACGTTTGCACAAAGGTTCTTGCAGGAGGCGGTCTGTGTTGAGCAGACTAACCAGTTATTAGTGGAAGTTCAATTGTCGGCATAGAGAAATCTTACTGTTGTCTGCAGTGCCATTTTCGTAACAGGTTTGAGCGGCCTGATGCGAGTTAGTAGGGAACACGAATTCTACGCCAGAGGACGTACCGAAACACAGTCAATCTGGGAACCCTGCTCCAAGTCGCCTTGGAGACAAGTAACATAAGATGCCTGGCATTCAGAAGATTCACCGTTTGCTTGACATGCGTCGAGGAGTACACCGCTATACAAAGTCAGATATTGCAGCCTCGACAGGCTGCTTCTTACTTACCATGTCTGCTTGCATGTGGCACTGATAGATCCAACAGTGTTTTCCGCTGTGCCGTTCAGGTAGGCTTGCTCCGCTTGGGAGATACAAGACGAAGAAGGGGCAGTAGCGTTGTTCGAACCCAAGCATTGTGTGTACTTGTCGGAGCAGATCTTTTCATTTGCACCACCCGACGACAGACACAGGTCTCGTACCTACAAGTCGCAATCAGCATAAACTCACACACCCGAACGATAGAAAGTTATCTTACAGCACTGCAGGCTGTCTTGCAGGCCCCGATTTTTGAATCGCATGCATTATCGTTTGAAGAATTTCCGGTGTAACAGTTCTCTTGGAGAATGGAAGAAATGCACGAGATAGAAACCTCAGACGAAGACGTTGCGCCTACGCACTGATCGTAACTGGATTGGCATTCAGCGCCGGTTTTGCCCTTCTGGAGGCAGAAAGCGTTCTGCTGCGAACATGCATCTTTGCAGTGAGATGCCTCACCTTCGCACGCGCCGCTGTTGGACAAATCGAAGGAGTAGCACTTTGAGAAGGCGGTAACGCAGTCAACCGTGCTGTTTTGAGCAACGGCGACCGTTGCAAGGCCGATGAGGGCCGGGATGAAGGATCTCATAACGAGTGGAAGCCGAATAGTCGGCAAAGGTTAGTACTAACGAAAGACAGTCCCGTAAGTATAACGGGAAGAATATTCGATAAAGGGAAGAAGAAAGAAGACGAAGAGTAAAGAGAGCTGTTTGAGCAGCCGGGAAGTCGCATGTTTATGGACGAGACTGATCTGCAGCCAATTCGCCCAAGGGACCGTACCTGCGCTAGCATGGACGGATCCGTGTAGAAACATAATTAGACCCGTGTCCGCACACCTCTGACGCATGAGGGCCAGATAGGGCCGCCCTGAACGGAAGGCGGACATCAAAATTACCCACGATGCGAGTCACAAAGGATTCGTATCGTGGTGATGGCTTATGTGGGGTGTGAAAATTTTGTCTCGACTTGAGATGTCGGCGCCTGAGCCGGGTAAGGTTTGACAGCTACGACTCATACAAGAGACATGTCTGCATCTTGGATGCGGCTTCTGTTGCTCAGTCCATGCCGTTCCAGTATTCGTTCTCTTGCCCAGTCCAATGTGTTCGAAGAGGTATCTGGAGTATCGGTTCGACCGCCTCCGCATCCTTCGCGATGTACCTGACGATCACTGGGTGCAGGGTTCCGCTCTCCCGTCTGCAAATTGGATTTTACGAAACCCTAACAACTTTTAGCGACGCATCCTGCCGCAATTTTGGAGTAGGCCCGCACTGGCACTTGGCGCCTCGTGTCAATCGCCGCGGATCGAAATGGAAGGAGAGATAGAGTGGCCTCGAATTGGCCTTTCCCCCCATGTCAGGGACTCGTCGAATTGCGATAAACAAATGTAGACAAGATGATGTCGTCGAGAGAAGACATTGTTAGAAGCTGCACTCCACGATCGCAACAGTCCACCAGTCGTCCAACGAGGAGGACACGTTGAAACGTGGAAGCAGGCAAGAGCGTTGGGCCGGCTTGGCCGAGGCATCGACGTCGTCCAACGTTCCTCCCAGAAAATATCTTCCAACCTTCGCAAACACGACAACAGGACGTAGGCATGTTGAGCTGGCTATTGAAAACTCTCCGCGGCACTGCTAAATAAAGAATGAGATCGAGGTATACGACATCATTCCCAGGCACACAAAGCCCGTCCATGGGTTAAGTCGCAACGGTTCGGTGGGTTGACGAAGACTGCAAAGAGCAGCTTAGCACTCTCGAGGCGTCGCCTATGAAACAGATCGAACTTGTAAATGTACAATTCTGTTCCCATGCTCTTATTGATCCAAACTTCGTTATCTGCCTTGAAGTCAAGATCGGGCTTCTAACGAAGTGCCACTGTCGTCTCGACCAATGCCCCAGGTTGCGTTAAGAGAATGATGGCATCCTTTACGCCAAGACTCTTTGCATGGCAGATTGTGAGACAGTTTGTTCATAACATCACAGATGATAGTACCGAGTTCGGTCGCATCCCTTTCGCTGTTGCAGGTCTTTTCTTCCAAGCAACAATTATCAACTGGGCCGATTCGTGGCAAGCTTATAAAGGGCTGAAGCACTGAGGATCTGGCATGGTTCTTGTCTTTGGAAAGAATGTTCCATATTTTGACAGAGCCCCTATATCGTTTGATAGCGTACAGCCATGGGGTTTTGACGAGTTGAAAGCTTCTTTCCTGATAGCGATGAAGATCGCAGACATGAACGGGCGCTCCTTTCTTAGGGGTAGAGTTATCCAAGTTTGACAAGTCACGAGAACCATTCTACCTGCCGCCTTGAAACGATTGAGATTTCCGGTCCAGTGGGTCTATGCTAAAGCGGGCTCCTCGAGTTCATCCTCAGGATTGATATCAACAGCTGGTGGCTGCATGCTAGAGCGAGGGTGTTCGTGGACCTTCGTTTGACGAGGCATTCTCACGCCATCCAAGGCTTTAGCAAACTTGTTCTGGTCTCTGACCTCGGGCTCAGGGGCATTGCATTTGACACCGAAGCGAGTCTGGCGGGTTGATCGCGCTTGCTGTACGATATTGACTTCATCCTCGTCATCGGGGGCGTAACTACTCTCAGACATGACCGCTGATGGCCAGAGCGACAAGCTGGAGACTGACGTTGATTGAAACTAGCACTTCGATGACAAGGACAGTGAAAGATGCAGCAATGCCAGTCTCGGCTAGTGTCAGAGACCGTGGATTCGTTCGGGAAATACAGCAATTCTAGACCTCGATTAGCTTTGTGTCTGGGAACATGAGCTTTGCTAGCTCACCATAGACAAACGGTTCTAAGGCGAGTTTGTAGCCGCGGGAGGTAGGTTGACAATACTGAACAAGGACTCGCAGGCGGCGAGTAGAGATAGATGTGTTTTGAAAGGCAAGTGGGGAAGTGTTGAGGTTGAGTGCATGACCTTCTGCGGCTCGAAAGTAGGAAATATGGGAAGAGGGGTGTTGTTGTTGAGGTGAGTGAACGGGTACTTGCATGACAATGGCTCGCTTGTTCCCCAGCTTCCCTTCGCTTGGTCGATAAACATCTTCTTCTTCATCGACAACTCATCACCGAAAACGCAATGGACACCTCGAACGCTAACACAACCTACATCATCGACTATGTCCACAACACTCTGGTTAGGGCAGACGAGTTATGGGACAGACGCGAACTCAAACAGTGTTTGAGCCTTTTGCACAACCTCGTCGAGAACCACGACATGGGCATGTTATCAAAGATCAAAGCCTTAATAATGCTGTACACGCTGGCCAACGACTGGGCATACGCAGAGAGCAGTCGTCTCGAGGCCGAAGAGTTGTGGTGGGATTGTAGAACGATCCTGGACGAAAGTCGAGGTGAAGACCAATCCATCATGGCCGACTTCCGCGCTTCTCTGGACCACCTCAAGGACTTTCAAGCAAACGAGCGCCTCGAAATAGATGGCACTTCTAAGCCCGGTGAAGAAGACATCTCAGAAAAACCTGTGGAAGAAACAACCGACAGCAAAGTCGACTCTTAACTTAGCACAAGTTATGGCATCCGAGTAAGTGACAATATGCAGTTGTGCGCCTCACTTCCACCGCCGTCTTGTCTCTGGCCTCGATTAGGCCATGCACATTGCTATCACACTACACAATATGTTCGATGAAGCTGAGACTTCCAATGAGAGCTGTCATCTTGCCGACTCTCATTGGACAGAGTTCTGAGCATGAAACCTAAACAAAGTCGTCTACACACGTCCAACAACAAGTCTCCATTATTGCGATCAGATTCAGTTATCATGTATTTGTGATCTGTATTATGTCCGGTCCTTCGTATCTGTACTCGACTTGGAAATGTCGAGACCTTCATGATTCATGCAGGAAGACGATCAGATGAGGAACATGCATGGAACGAGGTGAGATAAGCCTCTGGTCACTCGCGCGAAGGTACACACGAGGTCCATTCCTAGATGAGATGCCAAAATGTTCGACATGCAATACTTGATTATTGGCCGAGATGTGGTATGGATCAAGTGCTGTGACCGGAAGAAAGGGGTCTACGGGTGAGGGACGTGTCTCAGTGTTTCAATGTTTCGATCAAGACTAACACATTGTCATAGTGCTTTTGCGTGGCTCCTTATTCTAACTTGTCCGGTGGCGTGGGTTGGGAATGGTACACAAGCCTTCTCGACGAGAGCTCCAAGAACCTATTTGGTACGCAGAGTAAATGTTTCGAAAGTAGTGAGTGAACAAGCAAAAGATGACATGAATTCAGTGGAGACCCGAACGACGTGTCGTAAAGGTTGAGGGAATATTGTGCTTGCCTAACTCTGGTGGCATCGCTTCACTTTTGCAGGAACGCAGACACCTATCTGCAACCACGCCAACTCACCTCTTTAACCTCACTACCGCAACCACTGCACCATGACATCCACATCGAAATTTCAACTTACAGCCATGGAAGAATTCGACACTGTGGCAGCTTACCACGAGTACGTGGACCGCCAAATGGCCAAAGCTACTCGACACTACAAGCGAGAGGAGTATGACAAAGTCATTCGGGTCTTGAACAAGCTTCTTGATACAGTCGAATTGGGTCTCATGATACGCTTGAAGGCGCAACTCATGCTGATGGTGTCGTACGACGATTGGAACCCTTCAGAGAAACACAGACTTCTGGCCGAAAGACTCTGGACTTGCATTCGTAATGCCGTGCCGCTTCACCAAGACAAGCATCTCGACACCACTCTGAAGGAGATTCGCGAGTTCCTGGACGAGTTCAAGGCCGTCCAAGACCAGGAGCGGCCCGTTTCCGATGGAAACGACTACGACGACTTCGCCGGCGGCGTCCACGATGGAGATTCAGAGGAGGAAGAGGAGGAGGAGGAGGAGGAGGAAGGGTCACACCGGTGAGAGTGAGCTTCCTCCTGACCAGAGCAAGGTAGAGGTCAAAGCGAAGGAGGTATGTGATTCCAAAGTCCCGCTATCAGTCTTGAGCTTGCTGACTCATTATTGCAAAGTCCCTAATGTCGTCAAGCCTTGTCCTACCAAGAGTACCAGTTCCAAGCTCGTGCGCTCCAGTCAACAAGAAATCGACGAGAAAATGGTTCGCCGAGAAACGCAGAAGATATAGCCCATTCGGCAAGAGCCAAGGCAAAATCTCGCCCTTCAAGGCATCTCCCACTCGCAACCCCAGTCCCGAGAGTCCTACGCTATACTGCACTCCAGCCCCCATATCCCCCACCGAGCCATTGAGCGCCAGTTCCTCTGGCTATACCGAGACTCCTAAGTTTCAGCGCAACAGCTTTATCGGCCAGAAGTTCACAGCCCCTTTCAGGCGTTCGAGTGAACGGAGCAAGACTAAGGACAAGCACAAGAAGAGCCAGGAGGGAGCTATGCATAGCTACACCCGTTGGTACCCGCCTTGCTATCAGGAACAAGAAACCGTTCGACGAGACGCACATTGATATTCCTGACAGTGAAGATGAAGATGAAGAGGAAGATGAGGCGTCCTGAAAGGATACGAGAGGGCGTCTGTGACGAGATTGGTTTGCGAGCGCTACATCAAGCAAGCCATTTGATGTGATTTTGTATAGGCGAAGGAGGGAGTTTGGAGTCTGAAAGTACTTTGATTGTCGTACTATCTATAACAAAGATGCTAACTGGAGCTCAATGCCCGGATCACGCAGGACTGCTCAAGCACGCGGAGTATGCAAATAGGAAAAGGAAGCGTTTTGAAACAATTCGAGAGGTTCTCTGTGACGATATACAGTCTTGCCAGACAGAAATGAGATTGCAGGTAGCTATAGGTATTGGTCTGCGAGTGCTACAATAAAACAAACCATTTGATGCGTTTTCGAAAGTGTTCATTGCGACAGTTGAAGATTGCGATGTTGTTTATCTTCTCTCTAATTCTGCCTCAACAAATTCTTCGCTCTTTTTCTTCTGGCCGTCAACATGTACACGTCAGGACGACCATTTGCTGCCGCCAACACAACATATTAGTTGAGAATCTTATTACGCGTAACAAGATATTGCTTTGGAACAGTGCATGTCCGTAGCATACTATGGCACTATCTGCTAACCTGGAGAAGAGCAGCTCGTTGTAGTCAAATATGTTTTCTCTACAATCTAGCCCATGTTCTCTGGAACGCGCCAGCGGACGGAAGATCTGAATGACATGTTGCAAAGATTGAAACATGATTTCCAGGCAAGACCCCTGATTTGAATGGAGCCGATAGAACCACGACTCTCATAGACATTACTCCGTTTCGTAAAGTACTGTGCCTGTTGATAGATATAACATGACAGTCTTTGACACAGACGGAGAAGAACACGTCAATCTTGTTTATCCCTTCTCGATGAGGGAATTCATGTGGGAGGTGATACGGAGTCTGGTCTTGTAAAAGGAAAAGATGGAAAGGTAGGGGATGAGACAAGGAAAGCGCCGCCCACTGGAGAAGGAGAGAAACACGCTGAAGATGCATTAGACTACCTCTCTTCAGACCACCTATTGGCATTTTATTTGCTGGAGATCTTCATCACCGTGCGGAGCACGGCTTTACGAAATTTGGTCTTGTCCACGCGCATTTCCATCAATAACTTCCTTCGCATCACGCCAACAAACCACAGCACCAAGATGAAAGAGGACCCACAAATCGTCCAGGATATCTCCTCCCTGCA
This sequence comes from Aureobasidium sp. GC_Fusr_1, assembly GCA_026538705.1. Taxonomy (NCBI): domain Eukaryota; kingdom Fungi; phylum Ascomycota; class Dothideomycetes; order Dothideales; family Saccotheciaceae; genus Aureobasidium; species Aureobasidium sp. GC_Fusr_1. Next base: position 104,143 of record JALPCE010000014.1, read on the forward strand.
TCGTAGTGATGCCGACCAATTTCTTCAAGACGCTCACGCGTTGTTGATCGAGCGTTATGACGAGGAAAAAGACGAGCAGTGCATTGAAGGCTCTCGTCACCTACTCAACAACTATCCTGTCTGCTCCTTACTTCGCATCAAGCTGTACTGTCTCATCAGCATATCAAGTGAAGACTGGAACGATGCCGAAGAATACCGCAAGCGTGCCGAGTCTCTATTCGTCACATTGATCAACCAGTTGCCGGTGGGCATGAAGGTCGGTGTGGACATGATCACCATACGCCACGAGTTGAATGCACTAGCAAAGTACCAACTGGAGAATCAGCCGATCACTCAAAACGCAAAGAGGTCTGAACCACTCCCTCAACGTCTGATAATGCTCGACCTCGAAGCGGTTGTCGACAAGGACGACACGCAGGAATACATGCAGTGTGTCCAGTATATCATCGAGGAGTGCGAGGACATCGACGAGAACTACTACGAGAATGATCTTGCTGCCTATAAGAATGCTCTCCATCAGATCCTTGACGACCGCGGCGCCATTCCACCTCTCGTGGCCATGAGGTTACACATTCTCATCTCTCATGTTGCGACTGGTCAGACTCGGGCTGTGATCAACCGTGAGAAAGCTGAAGGAATCTGGCAGGAGCAGAAGAGCAAGTGGAATTCACAGATGCCTTCCAATGTTTACTCTTTCATGCAAGCTGCGCGCTGCGAACTGGATTCGCTCCTCGTAGACCACCAAGATATCGCTGCCGCCAAAGTCGAGAACAAAGAGGAGATAAGGCTCCAGTACTCCGAGCCAGAAACTCCTTCGATCGAATCTCTGACTTCAAAGAAACATCAACATATCCTTCCTATGGGATAGAAGTTTAGCTAAACCTCTTCTTTTCTTCACAATAAAAAGGCTTCTGGTATCTCCATGGCCATATCTCAGTTTAGAAGACAAGTGTGCATTTTTTATAACCTGTTCCACGAGTGTGGTCGATGCAGGAGAGAGGAAAGAAAGCATCTGAAGGAGGTTAAACAGGAGGTCGAAGATGACGTTGCGCGCCAAATTCGCGTTGCCAAAATCGCGTCACCCTGGGGATTGGGCCGTTGATCAACAAGGTAAATATATCTACACAACGCACCTTTCTCGATAACACACCTCTTCATCATAAGAACATGATGGCATCGGAAGTTCCCCTCAAACGCAAGCGCTCCGGCGAAGACGTAACCTCGACTGCACCAAAACGAGTGCTCCGCCCACGATCCGCTCCTGAGATGACCACGATAGTCATTCAGCCAGCACCGGTCTCGAAAGCCCGAATCAAGAAGTCCATCTCAAAGAGATCGGCACCTGCTATACCGACAACCACGAGTCCTGCCTGCAACCTGCTTCTCCAAAAAGACCAGATCATCGAACAACTACGACTCGAACTTGCCGAAGCGAATATTGAACTCGCCAAAACACAGAAGAAACTGGAAGAGACAGAGCAAAAGCTAGTCGAAACGAACAAAAAGGTTCCTGTGGTCAGAGAGCCCACGGTTGCAGAAGTCTACAGGACCAGTGCGGATGTTGTCAACAAGGTGTACAAGGCCTTGCTTGACAAAGCATATGCCATGAATCCCCATCACCACAACATCACTACCGACACGTTTGCTCAAGTCTCGGTCCGCCATCTCAAGACGGTCACTGAGCTCGAGAAGATGGAGTCTGGATTGGTCCCAGCTTTCGATCTTATGATGAAGGTCGCAGACACATGCTGGTGTGATCCAGAGACGACGATGAAGATGTGTGGTTTTGGTGACAGTTCGGGTCCTTTCCTCAAGTTCGACACCCAGCTTCTCAGCTTGATCAAGAAAAGAGAGACGGAAGTGGACAAGCAAAAGACGGTGACTGCTGCAAATTGGGCACTGGACACACTGAAGGATCTCAAACGCGCCAGAAACCTTTTGGCTGATTATGGTGTCAATGGCTACTTCCCTCGGAGCATCGCCGAATTGGAGAAGATGGCATGAGCGAACAAACCCGCAGCTGCGTGATTGATGACAATGTCGATATGGTCATGTCCTCGACATGTCTCTAGATTGATCGGCTTCGCGGCAGTTTCGCGCGTGGCTTCGTGTACTCCTCAATCCCAATCACCCCTCCTCGAGTCTTGTACATCATTCGCTCTCTCCTCTCCTTTCTTCCAACTGTTTTTCGACTCGAATCAGCAACACAAAGATGCCACCCAAGAGAGCCGTCACCAAACGCCAATACTCGGCCGTCGATGTCGAGTCGGACGTAGGTTCCTCGGCTTCAGAAGGCACCGCCCGTGCCGCTCCTAGGAGGAAGACATCTACAACAAAGCCTACTGCTACCAAGAAGAATCCAGCGACCAAAGTTCCGACAGTAAACAAACTATACAAAGACAGCGTCAAGGCCATCGAAGCCCACCTCAAAGTCCTCGATGGCAAAGTCCGCAAGATGAGCCCCAACAGCCGGGCAATCTCGACCGATACATATGCGCGGACGTCGCTCAAACACCTCAAGCCTGTCAAAGAGTTGAAGAAGATGGATGGAGGTCTGGTGGCTGCATTCAACCTCGCAATGTATGTCGCCGATGCTTCGCATACCGACTGCGATACTACATCCAAGATGTCTGGCTATGGCGATAGCGAAGCTCCCTTTGCCGAATTGGATGAGCAGCTGTTGGATCTGATTGAGAAGAGAAATACACAATCGCCAGCTACACGACAAGATAAGCTACCTGCTGTACCAAAACGATGGACAAGAGCAGACGCCGATGTAGGCGTGTTCAAGACTGGGAGGCCAAACAAACAACAATACGGTCAAATGGAAAGACAAAAGCTGGAATGGGAGAAAGATAGAAGGGAGAAGAAGGGGGAGAGGAGAGAGACTGTCGATGATTGGGCTGCTGCCGCGCTGCAAGATCTTGAAGAGGAAAGGGAGTATCTTGAGCAATATGGTGTTGAGAAGTATTTTCCAAAGAGTATTGCTAGGCTGAAGGAGTTGTCAAAATCTGAGGATATGCTTACTGCTGCAGACGGTGATGCTGCTTGAATACAGACATCATCATCCCACCACAGAATCCTTCAATACTTCTTCCCAGTCTTCTTCTTCGACTTTTTCTTCAGAGGACCCTTTCCTGGGCTTCCCATCTTTTCCTTCATCCCAGTCTTCAGCTTCTTCAAATCTTTCACAACGAATGCCTTTGCCAGTTCGTCCATATAAACCTCTTCTGCCGTCTTCGCCTTCCTCGCTATCTCTCTTCCACTGGAAAAATCAATCACTTTGTCGCGATAGACAATTCCTGGTTCTTTCACATCCGGCATCCATTCATCCGCCTCGAACTCTAGACCAACCGTTTTGATACGCTTTGGCTTGGGGGTGTTATCGGAATCAGTATATCGTATACCGACTGCTGCGAAATCTGAAAAGGCGCCACTTCCGAATCTCAAGTATCGTGAATTCCAAAAGTCGTCGCTGAAGAATTGCCGGATGTACTGGATGTTTGTCAGCACTTGACGAATGCATCTCTTGATGGTTCATTTACTTGCCTCCATCTTCATCGCGTACCAGGTATGATGGAAGTCACCGTCGTCATCGACACTCCGTCTGGTTTTGTCGTCAAAGTAGTCCAAATCATTGACTCCTGGCCATTTCCAGGCTACCATGCCAAAGGGTGTCGTTTTTGGACTCGCATTTGCGCTATTCGGCTCCATTATCACACCTTTCTAGAGAGCAGAACACAGTCAGCAAAATCTTGTGCAGGCTTGATCTCGTTTCTCCTTACATGAATACAAGTTTCCAAGTCACATCCTTCTTCTGCTATACTTAATCAAGGTGAAAGTACGATTAGCATGTTTCTTATGTTTGAACATGGAACAAACAGCAGTCTACCTCCCACATGACGGGTTCTGGTTCATGCTATCTGTACCTTTGCTTTACGTACCGGTTGTCGTTGCAGAAAGGTAGGCTAACAAACGGCAATCTATTCGTATTGCCCCTGAAAATTGATCAGCGGTCATTCTAAAATGAGTATGATCTGGAGAATGGGTTGGTTACCTCCAAACATGAGCCAATTCATGGACGATGGTCGTCGCCAGCCACAACTGCGTGCGTAGGGATGAAGAAAGATTCGAGCCTTGAGGGTTGTAAAGACTTGCAAATACCGCCCTACCATCTGTGATGATGTATCGCCACATATGGTCAATTATGACTTTAGATGCACGCCTGGTGTACATCTCAACATCAGCTAACGATCATACAAGATCATCGAAGAAAGTCCAGTGCATGTGACTTACGTATAAACACCACCTCTCAGCCCGAGCTTATCCTTCAAGTTATACGTTATTGCATTGGCGTTGTCCCACGCCATTGTCTCTCCCCACTCGAAGTATACATAGTTTGACAGCTGTTCTAGCTCTCAAGCTGTTTGCATTCTTTGCTGACGTGTGGATCGACCAGTATAGTAGACATAGATATCTTTTTTCATCTTTGTGGGGACTAGATTATGTTAGTCAAAAGGAAGATGACAAATGCACACAAGTGTCACACTCACCTTCTTGAGTCCATTTTTCACCTAGAGCCCAAAGCATATCAAGAACACTATCCATTTCCAGCATCTTGGTGACAATCCTTAAGGTAGGCTTTAGACATTCGTATTTAAAGTCGGATGTAAGGCGGAACTGATTACGACCCACAACGGGATGGATGCCATCATGGTTGCCAATGAAGAGTCCAGGGGCAGTCCTGTGTATATTCGCTCTTGCTGCAACTTCTCTGTCAATACAGAACTGAGGAGATATAAGTGAAAGAAGACCAGTGTCTATATTGATACAACCCTCGTCAAGCAGCTTCGAAGGCGTGAGATATCTCAGAATGTAACTGTCTCCAAACCATGGTTTGCAGGGATCGTAGGCTGGAGTGTCTTGGCTCAATTCTGGTATCGGGCGAGAGATCTTCAACCCAGGGTAAGGGTTTTTGCCGAGAGCCAGCACAGAAGGAGACACATCAAACGTCCTTCTTCTTCTAACCCAATCATGTTTTGAAGTCGCGGCGTTTTTGTTGATGACAGCTTCGAGGGCGAAGCCTTCTTCTCCTGCTCTGTCGTCGTTACGGAATGGATATGTCTGGGCATTCTCTGTCGTTACATTCTTCTGATGATTTCATATTGGGTCAGCGTGAATCCTCGCGAGAAGATGCGACTGATCTCGTGTCAACCTAGGGAAGAAACTTACAAACCAAACATGGGTCAACTCGTGGAGTATGAGATTTGCTAGAAAGAGTTGTGTTCGCATGTACGCACTTGCATCCGATGCTGCTGGGTAATAGTGAGAAGCCTTTGGTCAACAGTCAGTGAGAAGTCAGAAAGACCAATGTAGAAAGTCACCTCACATTCAATTGTGTTCCACCAGAGATGATATAGAGAAGATGGTCATCAAGTTCAGTATCGCAAGCATGGCTGATCACAAAATGTCAGCAGTTGTTTCCAATATGGTACGACTTCTTAAGATCCACCTACCGATGATCACCTGGACGAAGTCCTGACCTGGTAATATCTGCAGTCGTTGAACCATGCACATCATCGTGAGTCCAACCAAACTTGACGTAATCCTGGAGTCCCATCATCTCACTCTTGGTATGCACTCTCTGTCCCACTGTAGATCTGCCTGTATAGTATACTCGATGTTTTTGCTTTTGAGCTTTCAGCATCTTGGTCCGAGGTAACTTTTGCATCGGTTGTCCCAAGGCAAACCATAGATCCAAGACACTGTCCATACCCATCATCTCTGTCACAATTCGCAACACTGGTTTGAGGTATTCATACTCGGCATCTGAAGTTCCTTCCCAATTGCTTCTTCGAAAGCAGGGATGTATGTCTTTGTTGTTGCCAATGACATTCATGACTCTTTTGTCTGTACTTGCGATCGCTAACGTTGCTTCGTCGACTCTGAATCGAGGTGAGATTTCGATCTTGGGATAGTCATCGGTCTCCAAGTTGATACAATCTAAGTTCATCAGCTCGTCGGGTGCTAGAGAGGAACAACAAGCGTCAGCATCTTCTTCTATACTACATGATCAGATACTGACTTATATGCCTCAAAATCATGCTTTCTCCCATCCAAGGGTCGCTGATTCTATATTCGGGTGTGTACTTCTGCAACTCTGGGATATATCTTCTGATATGCAATCCAGGATATGGGTTCTTTCCAAGAGCAAATACTGCAGGAGAAACGTATGTTGTAATTTTCCTTCGATACCATTCCTTCGCGGATATCGCATACTGATATAGGCGGATCACGGCCCCATTCAGAGCGTGTGTTTTCTGGTATCTTGCTCGGTTTGAAGGTCAGAGGGTCGAATGGAGGTGGTCGTTGTGATGGGGAGGCTTGACCAGCACCAGAAGGTGATGTCTGGTCAATCTCCATGGGCGAGCCATTTGACATTTTGGCACGTCAGGTAAAATCCGCTGTAGATCAGGAGATACGATGACACGACTTTACACTGTATCGCAGTATTCAATACGTCTTCAGACACATAACTCGAAGCCTTTGTGTTCCGGATTGGATGCCTACCACAAAGAACCGCATGGCTTCTTTCTGCATTTGGAAGCAAGAATCGAGGCCAGATCTCTTTGTCGCCGAACTTGTCTCGAGCATCTTGATAAGACCAGCAAAGCGGAAAGAATATCTGGAGATCAGAGATGGTGTTGAAAGAGACACTCCTTCGTGACGGCGAAGCAAAAATTGTCGGCCGCCTATACATTAAGCAAGATAGACACCAGGAACCTTCAGCAAAGCCTTCAACCAAAAATGTAGCATGAAGCCCTCACTTATTGGTCGTGATGTAGTCCAGCAAAAGGGACAAAAGAATGTGCTCTCCATCAGGGAATCGAACCCTGGTCTCCCGCGCTTGACGAGGTGTAACTCTTGACAAGCGGAAATCATGACCACTAGACCAATGAAGATGAGCCAGCTGTGCTGGTATTGGTTGATGTGAAAATTTGCGTTGTATTGGAATATATTGCTACATCTGCAAGCAAAAGTGATGATGCAAAGAGGTTGCGACTATGCGACGACGGTGAAGCATCTACGTTCTTGCGACCGTGAAACCTCATGTCTGTCAGTACCCGGTGACACGAGAGTACCACAAGCGGCGCGACCTTGGTAGGCTTCAATAGCCTCCAATGTCCTTGAAAGCGGGCGATGCCATTGCTGTAGTATTGATGAATGTATTTCATGTATTGCTGCTCGTCGACTGGTTGTGCGTGGCGATCCTTCTTACGACGAATGCAGACGGAAGAAGATTACGCAGCCAGAGTTGTCCTGTAGACTCAGCATTCTCCAGCTGGGCTCTTCAGCGGATATAGATGGATTCGAGCGTATGCGATGTGAAGTCGACGGGTTGAGATGGACGTTAGACTGCAGGTGGTGGATTAGCAACGCACATTCGGGTGTGAAGCCTGGTTGCCTGGACCAGAAATTCTCACAAAGTTCTTTTTGTTGATGGTCAAACCCTGCCTTAGTATGAAATCGATTGTTGCGATACGGCCACATAGATTGAGCAACATTTGTTCTGGTGGAAGGCATCTCATAGATATAGGCCATCGATTGTATAGCCATTTTGTATCCAAAATGCTGTGTGGCATGGATGAGCACTAATATCAGAAGATGTATGTGAAGTCCACCTGCGTCCATTGAGATCACTGACGTTATCCATAGAAACCCACAAGAGATACAAAGAGACGCTGTTTGATGACAACAGGCTTGATCTGCTTAGTATCACTCTTCTTGAGTCTGAGTCCAGTCTTGAAAAGTGCGACTGAATCTTGCCGTCCTCATCGCCCCTACCTCGCCGGGATTTCAAAGATTGTAACTGTACTGATTAGGTCTGGTTTTTTAGCTCTTCATCCTGGCGCTTTGGCTGAGTGGTTATAGCGATAGACTAGAAATCTATTTCCTTCGGGAGCAAGAGTTCGAATCTCTTAGGCGTCGTATCTTTTGTTGTTTGTGACGGGAGCAAGCTTTCTTTTGCTCTTTACATGCTGAGGAAGAGATTCGACGAGATGAGGGCATGGATTGCGAGAGTTGTGGTGCTTTGGAGTGGGGGGATGCATGATTTTTTGCGTTGGTGGCGGAAGATAGAGAGGGGGATTCATGAGAATGGAGTGTGGGATTCTGATTAAAGAACGAGGTTTGTCGGATGTCTGGCCGGTTGCGAAACGACTGAGAACAATGTCGATAGGAGCATAAACAAAGCATCAAGTCAAGTATTGGTTCTATACACATTTTGGTCATGCATAAGGACTCGTCGTTCGAATAACTAGGGCAGATCAACAAGGCTATAAGACGATCGCTTCTCGGTATTTCATCTGCCGACGCGACGACAATACAATGATCTTATATACTTATAGCAAGGCTGGTGTTATGATATCGAACGAAATTGCACAGCCTTAAGACGATCCATATATCAAACATACAGAAAAGTGAGCCACTTTGCAGAGGATCTACTCATGTTCTCGCAAAGAAACACTCTTCACACCTGCATTCTTCGCAGATCGCAGATCGCAATAATCCTACAGGTCTTGCAAACATATGGAGCGCAGTGAAAGCGATGCAAGTAACAACAGTTCTAGCTGCCCTACTCGCCATCGTCGCCGTAGGCTTAACACACAAAACGACGCGCTGACGGCACAGAAAGTAGCACATGTTCTAAGGATTCTCGAGCCAGACCACGCCAAGCAAAAGCACCTACTACTTGTAGCGATAGGCTCGTTAGCTCGTTAGCAACCCCGAGCTCCAAAACCGAAGCAGAAAAGAAGAGCCGAAGAAATGACGGCTCCTCTTTTTTGTTCTGGAGGGTGAAACGGACCTCCGAATGCGAAGGAATAGGCGTCCGAACAGCTAAAAGGGCGGGACTGGGCTTTTCTTTCGCCCTGACACATATCGTTCGATTGGAAAAGACATAAGAACAAACTAGATTTGTCTCAGAGAGCAAGCAAGGTGTTAAAACCTTTACGTGATAGAAAAGGATGCTACACGGCTCGCTCTACTTTGCCTTGACAACATATGTGCCAACGTAACAAGATAGAAAGAAACGGGATGGGAATAGAAAATTGGAAGCCAAATCAAAACCTGTTGTCTGGTGAAAGCAAAAAGGTGGACGAATATTCCGGGAACAAGAAGCCAATCGACACCACGTGCACTATAAACATACAAGGATGGAAGGAGAGGTCAAAGTATGAGAGTAGAGCGACAGAGGTCACAAAGTTGGTGGTTGGGTTTCAATCAAGCAAAGCGGTGTCTGGCGGTACGCTCTGTTTTGGGATGTTAGGCCGCCCAAAGTCTCGGCCCGGGAATAAGATGAATAGGAAGGTACAGCGGAGAGTCTTACACTACCAACACGAGCGTGGCGTCTACCTTTGACAGAAGGAATGATGATGCATGTAGACGAAAATGTATGTATAGTGTTTGGTGTGTTGTTTTACATTGTCGAATTGAATCCCAACGCCTGCGCCTTGGGTATATGTGTACGGGTAAATAGCTTGAAACGATGTAGACGAAAACACAATGAACCAGAAAAGTCTCGATTATATTGAACCAAGGACCAACCATCCTTTCGTCTTGACTGCTTGCCCAAATGGTAGTGTGTTCCAACGAGCGAATGTAACGATTCGACTATGCTCTACTTCGTCAAACGTGGCTGTTTTCCTTTCCATGTGAGAGGCTTCCATCAGTGTGAATTCAGCTGTATTGTTCGTGTCTTTTTCTGCTCAAGCAGATCGTAAGGCGTAACGGCGTGCATGATGTTTGTTCATCGACGATGCATGCATGCCTACTTGGCGTCGTTCATCTCGACATCCACACGTCCTGCAGTGTGGTGAACCATACTCCTTTCCCCATCGATCAGGGGTTTGGGTCCCTCGTGTCCTCCAGGTGTATTCTTCGAAATGTCGCTTGTGACCATAGCTTCGATCTTGACCTGTGGCGCAGCGCGAGTTTCATCCGGTTTTGGGAAGAATTGTTGTGCCATGCTCTGTACACTGGGATTGTCGATGCCATGAGGGAAAACCTTGCGCATGGTCTCCTGATGACGCTCTAGAATGCTGGTTTCACCATCAGCGGCATGCCCGTCCACACTGGGACTTGCAGCACTCATTTCTCCTGCATCATGCTCTGATGCTGAATAGGGCGTGGACTTGTCCTTTGCGTCTTCGGAAGCGGCGGAATTTTCCTTGTTGTTGGCGCGCTCCGCCTCCTTCTTCGCATGCACCTTTTTGAGATTCATGGCACTGCTTACACTACGCATGTCTGGTCGTCCGTCCTTGCGTATTAGTACACCATCTGCGTTGCGTACGGGCTTGGTGCGGGTCTTCTTGGTAGGATGGTTCGAGGAGGCTACATCGGCAGTCGTGGTGATGGGCATAAAATGCGGGTCGGGATACATGCCAGCTGTTGTCTCGCTAGATTGTTCCGAAGCTTGTACTGGTCCTCCGTGTCCTTCGGGTGGATTTAAGATGTGAATACTGTCGGGACGAGCCTCCCATTCTGGTGTGGCACGATCTCCCTCTGGACCTCCGCTCTTACGACCACCTCGACTTCTACCTCCTCTTCCCCTTCTCGGACTGTCTCGTGTCTTGTCCATCATTGATCCCGGTCCTTGACGCCACGACTCCTCTGATGTAGATTCTAGCCCCGATGCGAACTGCACAAAACGCAGAGGATTAGGCTGCGGAGGCACACTTCCAGTAGATTCGTTGGAAGGATTTTGTGTCGATTGCAAGGTAGGAACCGTGGGCAATGAATCACCAGAGATCGAATGGTAAGGCGATGAGCCTTGTGCAGGGCTCTGCTGATCGTAGGTTCGAGGCATCAAAGGAGCTAGGCGCTGTCTTTTGGGCGATCCAGGTGTAGTAGACTCGAAGGACGGTTCTGAGATTAACCGTTTGGGTGCAGTGTTTGTGTTTACAGCTGCCCATCCACTACCAGGTGCTGGTGCCTCGCTCTGTGGTGAGGATCCAACCATGGGTGCTGATGGTGGAGGGGCAATCGCACCAGCAGGACGCCATGAAGATAGGGGTGTATTCGGATCGATAGAACGAATACCAGGAAGTGTACGCGACTCTGGTTGAACACGAGGATCTGGTAGTTCCGGGTTGACGGCCATGGGAGCAGGGAGACGGTTCTCCATAGGCGTTTGGTATAGCAGCGGTCTCTGTTCTGGGGCAGAAGGCGTATTTGTCGCGAACCCAGCTACCACAGGTGGCGCATGGCTCACCTGTTCGTGACCTAGAGATTCTGATGGAGTTGCACCACTTGCTCCAGGCGATCCATGACGTTCGAGACGTCTTACTTGACTCCTGAGGATGTCCAGCTGCATCTTGAGACCTGCAATTTCGTTTGCCTTGGCCGAGATGTTTTGCACTTCCTGAGTCAAAATGTCGACTTCACTAGTGTCGGGGTGTTGTTGGTGTTCCGCTGCAGGGCCACGTGCTCGCAATTCATGTCTGACTTCGTCAACCACGGCATACATATTCCTCTGTTCATGGCGCAAAGCCTCTATCGTGCTGTCCATGCGTGCCATCTGGTGTCGTTGGTTTTCAATTTCTTGTCTTTGTTCCTCGAGTATCTGGCTGTGGACATGAAGCTGAGATTGCAGCGAGGACTGAAGTTGAGAGATGATTCCATCATGTGCTGCTAAGTGTTGTTGAGACAACGAGGGTAGATGTAACGAAGTCGCGTTTCGATCCGGAGGAAGCAAAAGAGAATCGCGTGGGCCTGGAAGCATAGTAGGTGGTGCTACTTGCCTTGGCTCACTGTCGACAAGGTTGCCGATGTGCGATGCATCAGGCCGATGCTCGTCTGGCATGGCCTTGTATGGTTGCACCCTCAAAATAGTGCTGGTTATGGATGGGACTTTGGGGAGCTCGAGAATTTCGCGTAATCTGTAGGCATCGATATGTAAGGATTATGACCAGAAAAACAAAGGAAACAAAGAGGTGCAGGTGCGACAGAAGGAAAGAACACTTACTCGACCCGAGATCTGGAGTTGGACGCCAAGTGATCCGTAGCAAAGAAAGCGCGAGAGTGGCTGGATCCGACTATATGGGGGAGCGATAGGTTAATTAGCAGATGCGCGCAGCAGGGCAAGTAGGGCTCCGTTATTGTTTTAGTTGATTAATATTATGCAAGTATTTTTTGACTTTGCTCGGCGAATTTGGAATAGATTGCGCTAGGACGATGAAGGGAAGAAATGAAGACTCGAGTCGATAGGGTGGAAAGTGCCGCTGCCTGGCGCAGCCGAGCAATGGTACATATCGAGTAATTAAAACCGGTGAGACTTTCCCATATAGATCCTGTGCCTTTGGTCCAGGCTGGCCGATAGCGCGGATTGGAGATGGCTTTGAGTGAGCGGTTAACGCCGGCGGTAGACAATAGGCGCTTACATCCTGAACCAGAACTTGGGGCCGCTGAGTACAAGAACCATGCGGCCCCGTCGAGACCCGATCCGATTTGTGAATGCGCAATAGGCAGCAGAGCCGTTGCGCTCAGCAACTGTCCAAATCCCCCTGCGAACAAGAGGAAGGACTGAGGAAAGGGGTTGTGACAACGACTATTGTATTGCATTACGCGTGCACATGTGCATTACGCTCAGGTAGAGCGCTTATTGTGCGTTATGGTCTCGCCACGTCCGTAGCAGTCCCATACAGCAGACCGAAACCCTATCCAAAGGTCAACGTATGCGCTCGTATGTCACTGTCGACCGAGTCTATCAGCGAATAGGAGATGCCGCCTACCGCCGGGCCGGCACTCGTCACTTGACCCGCCGCAAGGTAGGCGAGTCTACAAGTATGTGGTTCAGAAGCTTGTACAAAAAGCCAATTAGGTCCGGTTAGGAGTTTGGCTTTCTTGACGTTAAACCGATACAAAACTGTTCGTCCAGTAATCAGAGAGTGGACTTTAAGATGACTCGCCAAAAGTTAGCCAACTTTCGGTGTTTCCTCAAGCTTGGCAGATGGCAACGCGCTCTTGCGAGGTATCAGTGCTTCACCAACGGTAAATTGAACTTTTGAGTATGATGCGAGTTGCTACCAAAAGATGACACAACGATTTGGTCGAGAGAGTGGTGCTGACGGAGAGGGCAAAAGGAAGCGGCCGATCCCTGTCATGTCTCACGTCTGATGATCCCAAGTCTCAGCTTTGTACCTGACGTACGAGATAGGTGCAAGACCATTTTGAGGTCAGCAAATTACATGCCTCCACTTGGTGGCCTTGCAGTGACCTGCCCTACTTTGCTTGTATGAGAGTACAGGAGTACACAGGTAACACATGCGTCAAGCATGATGCTGCATCATCAATGCATGGCCGCGGAAAAGTCCACCAAAGGGCCCCGGCCTTCTTGTTTCCTCTATTAGAAGCCTATGTGCATGAGAACAGTGGTTGGTGTGGTCCGTACTTTTCAAGCGGTTAAAATAAAGCCAAGTCGAGAAACATCACGCGGTATGTAGATTCATCCGCCAGATCTCGCTTCGTTCCGTCCATCTTGCATCTGTCTACACCGTATATTGTGTGTGTTTGCGACCGGAATACGATAGAGCGTCGGAGGAGATATAGTTAGCTGCATGCAGGCCGCAGAGGATATACAACGAAACCAAAACGTCCAACCCCTCTTGACATTGATGAGTATGTTGTCGTGTCATATGAACATGGATTCATGGGAAAAGGCATAAGAGGCTTTGTGACCTTGGATTAGGCTTCCCGGGCTGCAATGCCATTTTAGTTACAAACAATAGGAAATGTGGTCGTGTCAAACCTCTGTGAGAGTAGAGTAGAGTAGATACATCAGCATTAGCAGTGAGATGCCAGCACGGTTCAGCAAAGACAGCCATAACCATTTCGCCCTGCATGGTCAGGCGTACATCGAACCGTATTGTAGAATCTGAACCTTGCCCTGTCCAGATCTTTGATCAGTGATCATGTATACAAGCTCAAATGAGATGGACCGGTAGGAAGTGAGATCTTGCACGAGGGGGTTGCTTGCGCGCGAGCCTCAGGTTTCGGTCTCGGAAGTGTCGAGCGGGCAGTCACCCAAAAGTCTTGGCATTTGAATGCGCGAAGGCAGTCGCAGGCAAGCAACCAACTCATTACAACGACAAGAAGCATTTCGAGTGCCGCAGCGTCCAACAACAGCCAGGAAGGCGCCACTGGATCCACACGACTCTTGCGACTGCCATCCATTCACTGTGTACGCCGCCTCGCCGTCATTACTACAAACTCGCGACAACTTCACCACCTGCATTCCACCACACTTGGCGTCACTTGCCTGTCACCGCGCTACACACATGGCGCATCGCCCTGCTCTCTAGAATAGCGCCCGGCAAACCATTCCATCTCACAGGAACCAACTCGGCGCGCTCACCATGCCGCACGCCATCGAGGAGTTCGAGCTCCAAGACCAGGCCGATGATGCTGAAATCGCACGCCTCCTCAACGATGAGAATCCGAGCAACAACAACCTGAACTTCGACCGAGATCTGGAAGTGGGCGAGAAAGCCGACGACGCCATCGACTTTGAAGATATTAGCGACGATGACTTGCCCGAAGACGAGACCAATGTCAAGCCAAAGGTTGAAAGCTCGCTCGCCGATGATCTTATGACTCAGCTTGATGCAACAACCGAGCAAGACGAGAACCATGACGACCTTTTCGGTTTCGAGGACGACTTGTTTGGAGACGACAACGACGCCGACCAAGATGCGAAGCCCGATATTCCCCAGCTATCCGACCAAGCCCAGAATGATGCCTTCGCCAACCCTCCGTCTGTCAGCCATGGTGGTCTCGCTCTCCCCTCTAAGCCCACTATCGCTCTGCCAGGCGCTTACACATCTCTCGCTCTACCTCAAATGTCCGACGATCTCATCGAAGACGATCAAATGGAAGACGCGGCTGTTGTCGAGGAGCAAGACGACGAAGAGGATGAAGACTGGCTACGGCAGAAAGCCCTTTTTGCGGCTATGGAGCAAGAAAGAGTTGAGCGAAGCAGAAGAGGAGGATCCTACGAACCGCCAACCGCTCCAGAGACGGAAATGGAAGTTTTCTATTCTATCTGGCCATCATACGACCCAGAAGAGCGCCCGCGCTTTACCGAGTTGTTCCCTCCTAGAAGAGGTATCTACGGGTGGAAGACCCCTGTCAAGCCTCCAAAGCCCGTACAACCCACTAAACTCAGTCTTGATCTTCAACATGATCAAGAAAAGAGCTTCAGGCTTTTGGGTGCCGCTACAATGGGCAAACATGCGAGAGAAGGACTCGGTGAACAGTTGGGTGTCGTCCGTGTCGAGGATACTTCTACCAAGCAAGAAGACACCGAAGACGTTGTTGATCTGGATGAGATCGACCCGAATGAGCATATTGGTGGTGTCTCGTGGCAAGATTTGACAGTGCTTTGTGAGGATTGGGATATGACGAGTGGCGCATCCTCACCTGGCCACTACTCGCTTGTGGATAGTGGTGTCGATATGGGACGAGATTCACGCTCGCCACCCGCAGCGAAACGCAAAATCCCTGGCTTCGACTTGGAAGAGCCGACCGCGAAAAAGCTCAAGGTTGTCGGGTTTGACCTCAAAGCTGCCGTCGCAATATCGCACACATATCCCTCTCTTGACGAGCCAGAGCGTGCAACTGCATACATTGCCAAGAGAGTCACCCTCGACATGAATGATCCGGGCCTTTTGTTAGATGAGAATGCTCCTGCCGCTCAACCTAAGAGGTTGCGACATGTTCCTGGCGACATGCGTCGGGAAACAAGGACTGCCATGGCTCGCGACATGACCAAGAGATACAACATCTCCAACGACGAAGCATATGAACTCCTCAAAGAGAACCACCAGCACAAGGTCCGTAGCACACTCGGCAGTATGGCTGTCGAACACAGTCTGCCTGCGACCAAGTTGCAATTCCCCTTCTACAGAGTCAGTCTGGACGACAAGCAGAAACGAGCGTTCCATCGTCCTTTGTTCTCGGGCGAGAGACCCAACAGAAGCATCACGTTTAGCAAGCCCAAGAAACTCAAGAGGAAAGAGATGCGTGGCAAGGATGTTGCAACGCTCTTTGCAACGTCCGAAGACTTGTCTATGGCCGACAATTCGAGTGCGCTGCTTCTTGAATACTCTGAAGAACACCCTGTCATGCTCTCCAACTTTGGTATGGGCAATCGTCTCATCAACTACTACAGAAGAAAAGATGCCGAAGATTCTTCCAGACCCAAGGAAGAGATTGGTGAAACACAAGTTCTCTTACCTCAAGATCGGAGCCCATTCGCAAACTTCGGCCAAGTCGATCCTGGAGAAATGGTACCTACCATACACAATGGTCTATACAGGGCGCCCGTCTTTCGCCATGAAGGAAAACCGCACGACTTTCTTGTCATTTGCAATGAAACACACAAAACTGGCAAGAAGTACTATATGCGCAACATAGAGAATTTGTATGCTGTTGGTCAGCAATTCCCCTCTGTGGAAGTCCCTGGCGAGCACTCCAGAAAGGTCACAGATGCGGCCAAGCGTCGTCTCCGTGCAATATCGTATCGTGTGTTCAAAAAGAGCGTCGATCCTGTCATCAAGGGTCGACCCCTTACCAACGAAGTTGTCAAAGCTCATCTGCCTGGCAGTGACGTCGGTCAAAACCGTGGTAAAATGCGTGAGTTCATGCAATACGACAAGAACAACCAGCTTTGGCATCTCAAGGCAGGCGACTCTGTTCCTGATTCGGAAACTCTTCGCGGATGGATCAAGCCCGAGGACATATGTGTTCTTGACTCGATGCAAGTCGGTGTGCAGTACCTCAAAGATCTGGGTCTCAAGAAAGAGGATGACGAAAACGAGGAAGACGATGCCAAAGAAGGCACAAACGTCGAGCTCAAGCTTGCACCATGGAACACGACCAAGAACTTCCTCAATGCCTGCCAAGGTAAAGCGATGCTTCAATTGCATGGCGAAGGCGATCCATCTGGTAGAGGTGAAGCATTCAGTTTCATCAAGACCTCTATGAAAGGTGGGTTCAGAGCACAAGGCGAGAGTATTGAAGAACGACTCGATGCCAAGCGACTCAAGGAAAATGGAGGTCACAGCTACAATGTAGCCAAGCAGCAAAGAGCTTATGATGAATCGATTCGTCGCATATGGAAGTCCCAGCACGAAAGTCTTTCATCACATATGGAGAACTCAGAGGGTGAAGCCGACGTTGACGACGAGCCCGAACCAGCACAAAGTTTCAGAGCTGGCACACCTCGATCCTCTGTTGGAACATCTGTCTATGGCAACAACAGAAGGGACGACGAGTCCGCCAGTCAGTTCAGCCGCAACAGTATGAGTCAGAACAACAAGTTCATGACGATCAAGAGAAGTGTGCGCGACAAATACGGCAATGTGGAAGAGCAAATAGAGACTATCACCAACCCAAGGGTCATTGCAGCCTACAAAAAGCGCAAGCTACTGGCACGAAGCCAAGCAATCGAGTACGTTTGTTTTATCAAGTTTGCAAGTGGTGTCGGGGATCTTGGTTTGGATTCCTTGTACACCCCTTGCAGCAAGCCCACAAGTTCTTAAACTCGGCTTGGACACATGCTGACATTTATTTACAGCATCATGAACACCAAAGCAACGGGCGACGAAGATTTCGACGCGCTGCAAAAGCAACTGTATCGTGTCCCATATATCCTTAAACACCACTCGCTAACAAATCACACAGCATGCAGGCAGAAATCGAGCGTCTTCAACGCAACATCGGGCGCAGACAGGCTCGTGAACGCGCAAAGGGTATTGGCAGTGCCGCATCGCCTTCTGCTGCTGCATCTCCCGGAGGTGAAGGTGCTGATGGTGCCGACGCTGCGACCCCTGCACCAACCGGTAAAGGCAAGGGCCGATCGAAGAAGAATACCGAAGGCACGGCTCGCAAGTGTGCCAACTGTGGTCAAGTGGGCCACATCAAGACCAACAAAAAGTCAGCAAGTGATCTCTTTTGCTCCGATTCCTGCAAGAAAGAAGCGGCAAAGAAAAAAGTCCTCGCCTGCAACGACTGTCCAGGTAAACAGTCAGAGGGGTAGGAAGAGAAAGCAGACAAGCAATGATTCTCCTTCCGCTCCCAAGGCGAATGACTGGCTCTTTGTCGACTCTGCTCAGTTTTGAGCCACCCGAATCTCGACTTCAACACGAGAGATTCAAAGCCACCGTTTTTCACTCAGCACCTGCTTTTTAATTTTCCTTTTGCGTTCTCATTCATATCCTTCTCTCACGTTGTGAGATGGAAGCTTTTACCTTTGCGAAACAGAATGGCTGACAATCAACACTAAAGGCTTTGCCCGATGCTCAACGGTACGATGAAGCAGGAAGATATGGCCGTGACAGGCTTTGGCGGTGGACCTGGACCGGGTGCTGCTGGCGCTGGACCAGGCGGCGAAACGTCGTCCTTTGGTGCTCTACCTGCTTAGTGGACATGAAAGAGCCTCGAAGCATATTCAACGAACGAAGCACAGCACGAAAGTTGATTCGATGGACGGCAGGTAATCAGATGGAAGGTGCGACATGAGTTCATCAAAGTTTATTGAGCAGGCGGAAAACATGATTCAGGCAGCGGTCAATCGAGTTCGTGCCTTGCTTGAAGCTTTTGATATGGTGTAGAACATTCTTATTCACTCAACGAGGGAAGCAGAACATGTACATCTGATCTCTCGCCGAGTTGATCACCGCCTGTGAACCAAAATAGTATAGATCTGTAAAGACGCACTCCAGTAGGAAAAGAAAAACACCCACCCCCACAGCGCCATGCAATGCAAACAACAACCAGGATATATAAAAGGCCTCCCGTCAATCACAAAAGTATAACTTTTCTTGAATGTCATGTCGCTTATGCTGCAATGGCAGTCTTGGACTCCTCCTTTTGCTTCTTGAGAGCGGCTTTCCTGGCGGCCTTTTCGGCATTGTCGCTCTTCGACTTTTTGGCCTTGGTCTCGTCGCTGGCACCGTCGCTCTTTGACTTTTTTGCAGAAGTTGCGTCGTCGGTCTCTGCGGTGTCGACGGCGCTGGTCTCGAGGAGGGCGCGCTTTCTCTTCTTCTTGTCCTTGACGACGGGTGCGGGGAGGCTCTCGAGCACGTCGGCCTCTTCTGTCCAGAGTTCGTCGGCGAGCCAGATGGGCAGGGCGGCGGTGTTGGGGCCCTTTACGTGCAGGGAGCGGATGTTTCTCCAGCCCTTGGGGATGTACTTTTCGGTCAGGGCGGAGACGACGGCGTCGACGTTTGCGGCGACCTGGTCGGCGGACATGCTGCTCTTGCCGACTCTGATGCTGACGTTTGTGCTGGGTGCGAGGTGGACGAGGGCGGCGCCGACGGCGCGCTCGACCTCGTGGGCCAGGGCCTCGGGGGTGATGTCTGAGCGCTTGAGCTTGTCGCCGCCTTCGGAGAGCTTGACGCGCTTGTTGCCGGCTTCGTCGCGGGCGTTTTCGGGCTTGCCTTGCATGGCGACGGGGATGGGCCGCTTGGCTCCGGTGCCGTAAAAGACCTTGCCGAGGAGGGCGGGCAGACGGGTGATGATGCGGTCGTCGGCGAGGAAAATGTCGTACTCGGCAAAGAGCTGGCGGCGCGACTCGTAGGTCTTGTACTTTGCCTTGAGCTTCTCGGTGCCGAGGACACGGGTGATGCGGGAGGAGAGCTGGGCGGGGAAGCGGTCGCTGGCGATCAGGTCCTTGTACTTGCGCTGGGGGTCGGCGGTGATCAGGCAGATGCGCAGAGAGGGCGAGGCGGCCGACTGCAGAGGGAAGGGCACGACGATCTTGCCGGGCTTCATCTTGCGCTGGTCGGCAATGTGCTTCTTGGTGGTGACGTTGAGCCAGACGGTGGTCGCGGTCTCGTCGCTGTCCTCGTCTTCGTCGGCGTCCTCGAGCAGGTTGGCCTTGCCGCCATTGTCCTTGCGCGCAACAGAGTCGCTGGCAATCTTCTTGAGCAGAGCGCTGGCTGCACGGAGGGTCTGCGAAGGGTCCAGTTGGTAGGGGGTGCCAGAGGCGACCTTTGTCGTCAAGGATTTGCTGTCTGCTGCCATGTTGAATATGTGTGGAATGTTGATTTACAATAAATCTCTACCAAATAAAAAACTGGTCGGACGCTGGACGCTGGGAGAATTTGGAGAGATGCGATTTCTGCCGCCGATACCCTCACCGCCCACAAAGGTCCAAGCGTCTGAGTTATATCTTGCCGAAGGCTCTTTCATCCTGCAGCTTCCTTGCAAACTCATGCATCATGTGAAACAATCACGAGACTCCTATCTGTCTCTACACATTCAAAAGGTATGTGCGATTCGTCATTCTCCCTCTCTTCTACACCCATTGCAATGATTAAACAACATCTTTTCAATCAATCTGTCAATCCCCTGAGACTACGGTCATTGACGACAGAAAAATGCTATGCTCTTTATGAACATGCTTCCTCAACCCCTCCTCTTCACACACATGATCACTTGTTCGCGACACATGCTGACTATCCTGTAAAGCCTTGACGAAAGTCTCGGTATAATCTAGTACCATCATGGCCAGCCCCACAGTAGCCGAGCCCTTTCCAGTCTTCTTGGTCGGCGGCCGCTACACGCTCTACGACGTTAACACCGTCAGCCATGCGCGCCGTACCCACAATATCACTGGTGTATTGATTGGTGGCCTGCCTCAGGCACCACAACAGAACGTCTTCTTGGGTATCCCTCTAGAGCTCATGCCCGAAGAAGCACGGCTGTTGGTTGAAAAGGGTGTCGCATACATTGTCGACGATGCCTCTGCCCACAGACGAGCATTCGTCCAAGGCAACCTCAGTAAAGAGGAAAAGGAAAAGTTCCTGCGCAGCTTGAAAAAGCAAGGCAGTGATGCAACGAGGATGCAGACCAAGAGTGCCGACGACAGGAAAATTGCAGCACTGAAAAAGGTTGCTGCAAAGAATGCCGCCCTCGCTGCCAAGCTTGAAAAAGAGCGTTCCGAGGCTGCCACTGTTGGCGACAATGTCGCTGGAGACGATGAAGAATCGCTTTTTTCTAGTCCTGCACCTAGTGCGCCATCTATCGCTCCTTCAGAGGTCTCTGTCGCATCATCTTCTGCTTCAACCATGAAGATTACACCTACAACTTCACATCCTCCTCTCACATCCTCTACACCCTCGTCGCCTTTACCCCTGCCTAAAGTCCCCGTCTCTTATCCATTGTTCAAGCACCTTCACTCCAAGGGCTACTTCATGGCCCCAGGCATCAGGTTCGGCTGCAGATACACAGCATACCCTGGCGATCCACTGCGCTTCCACAGCCATTTCTTGTGCGATGGCATGGACTGGGATCAAGAGTTTGACTTGTTGGCGCTGGTGGGAGGTGGTCGTCTGGGCACCGGTGTCAAGAAAGGATTCCTCATTGGCGGGACAGAGGACAAGGAGCACGTCGAGGGTGAAGAAGAAGTCAGGGCTTTCTGTGTCGAGTGGGCGGGTATGTGATGTGCCTGTCATGTCACTCCTCAATGTAATACTGTTCTCCAATCCATGACTCTGTCTGTCCCTTCTCATGTGAATTACGCTCGTGTCGAAGTTGATGATTTCTGAAATGTGTCTGTAGCCATGTTCTCACGCTCGCCCTGACGAGACCATCTTCATGTCATTACTGAGCATATCTCGTTCTTGTCGGGATCACAACTGCGACAGATGCTAGCCACATGATACAAACCAGGCAAAACACTTGTATACCAGCCAAACTCGACATCCATTCATTACTACAGAAATCCTACCCGATAGACTATCCAAAAAGCCTCACTCGTCCGAGTTCGAGCAGGTATGCAAAAGGGAAAAAAAAAGAAACGAACAAAGGGTCATTATTCATAAACAAAAGCAATACACGAGACCAGTCTCAAGGTGCACGCTTTCTCAACACTCTGCCAGCGGGTGGTGGTGTCCCGTTGGTGCCAAAGGCGGCGGCGGCGGCAGCAGTTGTCTTCTTCCCTCTCTTGCTCCCTGTAAGCGAAGCCATTGCGCTCTTGAAGGTTCCTTTCTTAAGTGTACCTGCGACAGGAGTTGGTGCTGCAGCAGGGACCGGCAATGGCTTTTCCCTGATAGAATTGTATTTCATAGGCGAAGTGGGTACGGGCAACTTCTTAGGTGACGCTAGGGCCATTGCAGTGTGTGGGCGACTGGGAGGGTTGGGTTTGGCGGGTGATTTGCTGACAATTGTGGTCTTTTCGCTGCTGGTGCTTTCTGCCGAGGCATTGCTGGCGCGAAGAGCACGACGCGTAGAAGTGTTTGGCTGTGCGGCAGATGCTACTGAGTCTAGGATGGTGGTCGTGGGTGCAGTGGCAGGTCTCTTGAGCGTGCCCTTCTTCAAAGTCGGTTGAGCTGCTTGAAGAACCGCTGCGCCGCGAGGTCTGGGAAGCGGTGGTGGAGACTTTGTTGTAGGAGACTTCAGTGGAGACCGTGGAAGTGTACGCGAGTTTGGAGACTTGGGAGAGAGAATGGTAGGGTTGAGAGGCTGAGGTCCATTAGAACGGGCCAGGTTGGGCGAAGTAGGAATGCCGGTAGGGCCGGGGCTAGGTTTGCTGCGCTTCTTTGGGTTGGCGAGAGCTGCCGATGCAGGTTTGGTGTTTTCCTTGTCGGCCATGGTAGCCTCCTCGCTGTTTTCCAGTTAGCACATGAGAAGTGCAACCCGAACGATTGAACAAACCTCTTGCGCTTCAAGCTTTTTGTCTTGTTGGGGCTGGGCAGACGTTGCTGAGTCTTCTTTTGAGCTTCGAGGTGCTTCTCCAGCAAGTCGCCCATATTTGCTTTGCGAAGATTGCGAGGGATGCGGTTGATGCGCATCTCCAGACGAGTGCGAAGGCCCTGGGCCTGAAGAGCATACTGGGCGCGTAGTTTGCGGGCACGGTCTGCGACTGGAGACATGTTAGAACAGCGCGTGTAGTATAGCAGACATGGGCGACACACTCTCGAGCTGCAGATTGTCCATCAGAGCTTGTTTCTGAGCGTCAGTGATGTGGGCAACTCGATCCCCGGCCATTGTCGCGTCGGGTGTCGCGACGAGGGTCGTCATGTTGGCTCTTGATGACTATCGGAGGGCCCTGGTATAGATATGCGCGTATATGTGAGCTAACCTTCGATATTGAATGCGATGTTGGCGTATGCTGGTGGAGAAATGGGCATGATAAAGGAAGGAAGGCGCGTATCAACAAACATCAAAGTCGGGGATCGGAGCGCTTCTTGGCGGCGGCCAGCGTCATTGAGAGCAGCAGTAGCAGGTGCAGCTTCGAGACCATCAAGCACCCTCCGACCATCGCACCTCCCACTCTTCACTCCGACCAACTCCATCTCGACTAGACCTCCTTCCTCGTCAAGTTTCTACCTCCGCCAAGAAGCACCCGTCCCCTCTCCAATCCGTCTACCTCCCACAACCGCCAACATGGGCTTGGAGGCAACTATGATCGTGTACGTCCAGCTTGTGAATTCATTCTCCCCATCTCGTGCTGACAATACCCGCAGTGTCGACAACAGCGAGAGCAGCAGAAACGGCGACTACGTACCTTCGAGATGGGACGCCCAAGCAGACGCCGCCAACCTGATCTTCCAATACAAGACACAAGCCAATCCCGAATCTTCAGTCGGCCTCATGACCATGGGCGGCAGCGGTCCCGAAGTCCTCACCACTCTCACCACAAACCCCGGCAAGATCCTCGATGGTCTGCATCGCACAAAGATCCGTGGTGAAAGCCACCTGCACACCGCCATCATGATTGCCTCTGTACGTCGCATCCATACACCACTACCAACTCGACACTAATCATGAACAGCTCGCCCTCAAGCACCGTCAAAACAAGAGTCAACGCCAACGCATCATCGTCCTTACCTGCTCGCCGCTAAACTCCGCCCAAGAATCTCAATCATCCCTCGTCAAGCTAGCAAAGCGCATGAAGAAGAACAACGTCAGCATCGACATTGTTGCCTTTGGTGATCTCAGCGACGATGTCACCTCGAAGCTTCAGGCCTTCAACGACGCCGTCAAGGGTGGTGACGGTTCATACCTTGAGATCGTCCAACCCGGACCCAACCTTCTCTCCGACACTATCGTCGCATCACCAATCCTGGCTGGCGAGACTGGCGGTATGGGTGGTGGATCTGCTGGTGGTGAGGGTGGTGCACCGGCATCCGGTGGCGGCGACTTTGAGTTTGGTGTCGACCCTTCAATGGACCCGGAACTGGCTCTGGCTTTGCGCATGAGTATGGAGGAGGAAACTGCTCGTCAGGCACGCGCGACTGCCACAGAAGGTGCCGATGGCAAGACACAGCTGGAGAGCGTACCAGAGACCTCCGAGAGCCAGCCTCTGCTCGACCAGAGCGGTCAGCCCAGTGGCAGCGGAGAGTCAAAAGACGACAAGAAGAAGGATGGCGATGATGACAAGATGGACACTGCATGAGCACTGGGTTGATTAGCGCATGGAGATTAAGGAGTTCTAATGTCACACGACCACGGGCAGATGTCGTCCAAGTCCTTTTTTGTATCAAAGCATACTGGGAGTTGAACCATGGAGACGAATCAAGAGACTATATCACCACTTTACACTTATTCTCGTTGCAGCATTCATGCTACGGGTAAGCGACTGAGTAAATCAAATATGTTATAAATTAGGTTCATAAGGTCATCAGACACACCCTCCAACCACAAATCACTCCTTCTCGTACACATAACCCACAATCCTCCTCCCGATCTTCTTGGGTGGCGGCAAAACCTCTCCATGTCCGCACTCTGCAGTCCTGACCACATTCCTTCCCCTCACAGCCCCGAGAATCTCGTCCAGTTGTCCTCGGAAGACTTCCTGCTGTCTCTCCAATTGCACCGAAAAGTTCTTTTTCATCTGCTGCATCTGCTTGTCCATCTTTGCTTCCAAGGCCGAGAATTTGGCGTCTTGGATAGAGGATAGATGAGAGATTGAGGCGTTGGTTGTTTCTGCCAACGTATGGGTCTGCTTTAGTTGTGCGGTGAGTGCTTTTTGGGTTGAAGTGGTGGTGTCGAGGGTGGAGTTTAGAGTCGAGAGGTGTCTTTTCGTCGTCTTTTGATCGCTCGAGAGGGTTTGTAGGAGGGTTGTATTGGTTGTCATGTCTTTTTGCAGTTGCTGGAGGACATTGGCGTTTGGTGCTGGTGCTGGTGCTGGTGCTGGTGCTGGTGCTGGGGGTGTCTCTGTGGCTGCCAATCGATCTGTGATTCCGCGCAAGATGGCTGTGGTCTGCGATGCCTCCTTGTGCAGTTTTTGCAGTGTTTCGGTGTGGGAAGCAGGTTCCGGGCGATCTGTCAATGCGCGAACGGCCTTTGTGTTTTGCAAAAGCTGTTTTTGCAGTTTCTGGAGTGTGTCTGCTTGAGCAGAGTCGCTTTCTGGCAATGGACGGTTGTAGAGGTCTTTTAGCAGTGTCGAAGTCTGGGACACTTCTTCTTGCAGCTCGTGCAGGATTTCGTGGTTTGGACCTGGGGTGGGTGGGGGTTTGAGGTACAGCTCTTGGACCCGTGAGCAGGTCTCTTCAATTACTGATTGCAGGGATTGGAGGGCGGCGGCTTGTTGGTGTCGGTATTGGACATCGCTGGCGGCATTGTTTGCCGTGGCGGCTGCTGTCAACTCACGCAGGACTATTTCGTGGTCTTGCTGTCTGCGGGCTAGCGCTTCCATCTGTTGGGTCATGCGCTCTATCGTTGCGGATAACTTTTGGAAGCCTCTGGCACTGGCTTGCTGGCCTTCGAGCAATGCATCCAGTTGCAAGGTTGACCGACTAACAGACTTCTGGATGTGATCTGAAGCCAGATTGAGCTGAGCAAACTCCATATTGCTTGCGCCTGCTGGCGTGAAAGGGTCCTCAAGTCTTTCGAATCCTCCAAACACATGTCCTTCGCTCAAGGTGGGCATCAAAGGCGTACGGACCGATGATCCGCGTCTCTGTGACGACACCTGTTGCTGCTGCGAAGTCTTGTCGTCCTTTCCATCAGTCTGGCGATAAGACCACTTGTCCCTCAAATGCGCAAACTGGGGGTTCTCCCATGCCTTGATGGGAGTACGGTCGCTCTTGAACGAGAAAAGATTGGGACTTTCGCGCAAGGTATCGGGATACTCGGATTGCATCAATGTCCACCACTCCTGCGCAATCTCGGCATCGGCGAAGCTCAGAAGATAGCGAGCCTTGTTGATCTGGAAAGGGCTGATAAAAGAGCTGCGTCTGCGACCGTATGCGAGAAAAGGCAGCGTGGGACTGCTGACAAGAGAGTCCCAGGGTTCTTCTGAGCTATCGCTGGCGATACTGCCTCGCGTCTTTCTGCCCGTAAGATCCACATCGCCGGATGGCATGTTGGCATCGAAACTGTCGTTGCGCATCTCTGGAGTCTTCGGGGTTTCGCGTATGGCCTTGTCGATGTTGGGCGCACCCACTTCCATGGATGTATGGTGTAGCAATGTCCAGTCGTAGCTACAGTAATTTGCTAAAAGAAACAGAAAGGAATGGTTTCAACGGGGACGTTCTTCGTTTTCCTTGCCAGAGCGATCTGCAAACAGTGCTGCAGGGGAAGGAGTTTGGATGATGCTTACAAGGAGCTAGCCACGACAGAATGCGAACGATACACAGGGCCATTGTGGCCGTATGTATTTGACCAGCGGGACTGCCTACTTTCCTGGTTTTTGTTTGTTTGTTTCACGTCATTTCCAATCTATTCGTCCAGCCCATGTTTGAGGGAGCGGCTAGAGCTGTCATTTGTTGTTTTGTATCTTGGGCTGGTGGACGGGCCAACCGGGAGTCCAGCTGCCGCGCTTGGGTGTGACACGCCAGGGTCTTTTCTGCCCCGAGTCGCTTTCGACGACAGGAAGAAGAACGGTGTGCAGACTCTGACTCTGAGGTCTGAGAGACTTGATGTATATCAGAGATGTATGGTGTACGTAAAGACAGAATGCAGAGGCTGAGAGCGTTGCAGGAATGCAACGGTCGCGCAAGCTTTGTTGCTTGGGTCTGACGACACAATCTCTTGTTTCGCTCGGCGTTTGAACCTCTTGAGATCCTTTCGACTTTTCGTGGAAAGACCTGCACAGCGAGTGCTGGAGTTCCTTGGGTACTGAATCTTGGTTGACCCAAGTCATGGTTGAGGTCTCTCTTCGAGACATGGTTGAATCCTTCCCATCCTTGCGAGTCATACAGGACTGCTTCATCTCGAGCTGATAGAGGTCCAAAGCCTACGACCTTAGTATCGACGACTGTTCTACACTCACCTCCAGAACGTGGCATACTGGTAGAGGTTCATCAAAGTCGCAAATATGCCCAATGTAGGTTCAAGAGGCTATGTTGAAGAGGCTGTGTTTGTTATTCTTCTATTTTCAGGTCTGCAGATACCACCAGGCTGGGTGGCTTCATGGGTAGGCTGCAGTCGAAGGATGGCGCGCTTCGAAACAGCTTCTCCTTCACCACTCGAGATAAAGGTGTTGGCGCCTACGACTTTCCGAAACTGGTTCAAATTCTGCATCCAGGCAGCTGCTGCTCTTTTCGTGCTTCTGGTGATAAACAAGTGACCCCATCTGTGGCTGCAACTCAATTCGTTTTCACCATCACTTTCATCTCCTGCTTTGGTCAAAGCCATCCTGGTGAAAAACACTCTCCCTCTTTCTTCTCATCACCGCCTACCTTACAAACACGGTTCGCAAACATGGGTCTCATGTCCAAAGCACGTGGACTAGGCCTGGACATTATGATCTGGGCTTTGGCCGTGCCAATCTTCCTCTTCACACGTAAGTGATGCGCATGCTTACCAAGACCAGCAAATTCTAACACATGTGCAGTCTTTCCACTCATCTCCTCGACCTCTACCGGCCTCTCTGGAATCTATCTGCTTACGCACAAGTGGAACAATGATGACCACAGCTGGTTGAGGCTGGGCTACTATGGCAAGTCGCCATCGAAATGAATGCAAACCTCAGACCTTGACTAACAACCACTGCAAAGGCATGTGCATCGTTCACAACAAGCACGGTGACCGCTGTATGACCACTACTGGCCGCTCAAGCAAGGATCTTGTCAAGGGCTTCAACATCGACACTGATAACAAGGGAACCTTCGACTACGATCTCAAGCTGCAACACGACGTTTTCGTCGCCTTCCTGACTGCTGGTGGTGTCATCTGGTTCATCTCGCTCATCTTCATCTCTCTCGTCATTCTCAGAGGTTCATCTGCCGGACGCCTCATTCGCAGTGCAGCAAAGGTCACCAGTCTTGCAGGCGCCACTTTGATGATCGCTAGCGCATGGGCAACCAATTCGGCAGTCAAGGCGTTGGAAGTCTCGACCAATGGTTCAGTCCAGGGCGGCACTCTGCTCTACGGACTGCAATGGGTGGCTGCTATCCTGGCCTTCTTCTTTGCTTATGCAGTCAGCTCTGTGGCCGATTCAGAAGGCGGCGGAAAGACTTACCACCTTGGACGTGTTTGATCAGCTGGAGATGATCCTGCCTGTACTCGACTGTTACTAGAAGCCATAGTCTCTAGACAGAACGATGCTGGAAACAATGCACCACAGATAGCAGAGCATTACGATTGACAAGAATTTGACCGTAGAGCGTTCGAATTCTTGAAGCATGTGGACTTGTAGAAGAAAGCAAATTGTTGGTATTCTCTGCCTTCATTTCTGAAGAACTCGGAGACGCGTGGAGAGCAGAAGGACAGGGTCGGAGCCAGAAGAATACGGTTTGCAACGGCTCAAGCTCGGGCCTTAGCAGCTCGTATATACAGATACGCCTCCAACCCAGTCGACCACTCCACTCGCGACCAACCAACAATGGACTATACATTTGTCATCAACGGCGACCCAAACAGCCGCAAGAGAAAAGCACCTCAAGGAGCATGCGAAACTTGCAAAAAGCGAAAGGTATACACCTAGCCTTTCGAATTCTCTTTACAAGCGGTGATTGAAATAGTCGAGCAATAATAGAAGCGATGCACACACGGCGTAGAGACCGAGAACCAACATCATACTGATCTTCATCCTGCCTCTTCGACTCCGGGCAGAATACAAAATCTGGACACGCCGTCAGCTGTGTTGGACAAGTCTACTACCATCTCCAGTGACGAACGCCAACATCACGCGCGGCCTTTTGACCATCCATCAAATTCCAGATTCATTGGAGATCTGAACCCGGAAGCTAGTTTGGTAGCCGAACACGATCCTGGAAGTGGAAATCGCGACAGGCATGATGTTGGTATATGGGTTGGAGAATCAAGACGCCACACATATGATATCCGACATGATCATGACCAACGCAAAAGAGAGTCTACGGATGTCAACTCTCCAGAGAGGGATGGCATGATCGGTGGCGAAGAGCGAGTCCCACCTTCCGCTCTGATGAACACGCAAGACAGGGATTCGCTCATCGACATATATTTCGGACGACTGAACCCGTTACTGCCGATAGTGGATGAAGCCACCTTTCAAAATTCAGAGAGAAAGTCCCAGCTCGTTGTCCACGCGATGTGTTTGATCGCGTCTCGAGATCAGAAAGCAAGACGCCATCTCCGCTTCCTGGAAAGCCCTGAGCCACTTGCACCGAGGATATTCGCGTCCAGGGTATACGCCTGCCTACGCTGGGGCATCCAGCTGGAACGCGAGCGCGACAAAATCAACCTAATACAGATTTTGGCATTAATGTCGCTGTACTCTGAAGGTCCAGAAGGCACAGTCGACGCGTCAATGCATCTTTCGCAAGCAATACATCACGGTCAGACCATCGGACTACATCTGGGTCGTTCCAGCGGACACGGAGGCAGCCAGACCAGACTTTTCTGGTCTCTGTGGGTTCTGTCAAACTTCAATGCAGGCTTGAATGGAAGACCGCGTCAGATCCTGGACCTTGACATTGGCCTCAAATTGGACGAAGCATACGAGATGTCTGCACCAGGAACACGGATATTACTCGCCATCTCGCAGCTACTCACGAGAATCATCGGTCTGTATCAACCAACAGCTGCTCTAGATATCATGGGTATCGAGGAGGATTACGAGAGTTTCGAGAACATTTTGGATCGGTGCCGTGCTTGGGATCTCGAACCCAATGTTATAAGTAAGCGAACATGCTATGTATTGCTGAAATTACCAAACCTGACAATTTGTCTGTCTAGCATCTTTGGAGATATACTACCACGGCGTAGCGATCATATCTCATCGCGCTCGCGCCACCTCTCGACCACTGCTCCCAACACCTTCAAGCTTACGGCAGGAACTTTCAGCACTACAGATCGTCACGATTCTCCGTCACATTTCCCCTAGAAATCTGATACCACTACCCCTGATACCCTATGGCATTTCACTAGCCGTGTCGACATTCTACAACCAGCTCCGTTGTGCTCGCACCCAGACAAAACGCACAGCAGCTCGTGAGCATATAGACAGCTGCGTGCAAGCCCTCGAGCAACTGAGCGAATGGTCACAGCCAGCCAAAAACATGGCAATGCTAGGACGCAAAGCACTAGAGCAGACGGCTCACTTGGCAGCCGCAACTGTATCGCCAGAACTACGTCGCACATCTCGAGTACATGCTGGGCCTGCCGAGTGGCGGCCTGCAGGACCACCTCATCATCAAATGGATCAAGCTGGTATGCAGCAGAACAACACTTCTGCCGCTCTCGTAGGCCAACACGCACATGCCGATGGTGGGTTGAGTGACTTTGACATTGCCTATGACGGGTTGATGGATATGGACGCCGTGTTTGGCGATTTCCTCAACATGAATTTGCCAGACTTTGGATTGCCGTTTCAGTGAAAATATTTGACCCAAAAAGCTTTCCCTGGATATATATATATCAAAGTACTTTTTTTGAAAAAAAGAAAAAAAAAAAACTTATTGTGTATCATGACAAGCGCTATTAATCGATTGCGAGTGAAAAGAGAAAAAAAATATGATGTAGTTGATTGGGCTTAGGTCATCTCTGAAGAAGGATTATCAAAGCAGATACAACTCTCCCCGAGTTGTTTCTGTCTAGTCGTACATGGATATTGTGGAAAGAAAAAAAAAATGTATGATGTGAATGGTGAGAGCCCGAGGGTCAATAAATAATAGATTCCAAGCGACCTGCCTCCTGATGTGCTCATAACTGTCATAAAATCTCATGTATGATCCCTTCTCCATGCAGAGGTATGGTAATGATATAATTCTATCGAATTACACAATCTCTTTCCGGGTTGAAGCATGGCCCATAGAGACAAACCTAAAACCATGTCTTCCCTTGGCCATCTCTGCCCTCAGAAGACTGTTGTGTACTTCTATAGCTACATCATGACGGATCTTTGCACACAGAGAAATGGTAGCTTTTTGGTACCCCTCCACATGGTGTGAGTCTTTATGCGGTGATTTGAGGTCGGTATTCACCATATGACTCTTGCACTGTAAGAAATAACAGACAAAATCAATAGCATCCAGCAACCCTTTTCCTTCTGTTCTCCAATTTCCAACTTTCCTCCTCGACTCAAACCCCTTCAAAAATGTCGTCAACACCCACAAACCCCCAAGACTTCAATCCTCCACCACCATACTCAGCAACAACCACAAACCCCAGCACAACAACCAATGCCACCACAAGCAACACATCTGCAGCAACACCCTCGTCACACATGACCACCCATCCCGCAATCCCCGAATACCTCATCTCCAGCCAATGGCAACACCTAAACAAACACATCCCAAACCACTACTGGATAAAAATCACCAGAGATGTCGCGTCGTCGGCAACACTGACTCAAGTCCACTGCGGCATCAGCAGATACCAAGACGACATTGAAGGACCCGATTGCTTCTTCACTTGTGATTTGCAGCCACGCACTCCCGATACCAGCAAGTTTGAGCTCATCGTCTTGTGTGCGCATATTGCCAGAAATGCAAGGGGTCATCGTGGGTGGCCTGAGGAATACTGCGGTTGCGATTTTAGTGATATCAAGCAAGGTGTCAACTGCAACAAAGATGGTGGACGTTGGTCTTTCAGGTTTTTGCAGTGGTTTGATGCTTGGTTGGTTAGGAGGTGGATGAGGCAGCATGATGGACTCTGCTGTTGCAAGTGTTTTGATACGGAAAGTTTGGATTGTCAACTTCCGCTGTACTCAAGGGTGTGAGAGGTGACTGCTGCAATGCATGAGAGTAATTTTGAGGTAGAGGTTGGCCAGAGAAGAAGAGAGCGAGGTCCAGGCAAAGCCGGTTTTGAGGTCTGGTCGGGGGTCCGTAAGAGGCAACGACCTCGTACGGCAGGAGGCACCCACAAACTGTGACGGCAGACTTTGCGTCCCTCAATGCAAGAGCTGAGCAGTCTGGTGTCTGTAAAAATGCACAATGATTAGTAAATTCTTTTGCGGCCCACTGAGAGTCTACCATTATCCACTCTCAATGAACACACATTCAATCACAACGCAATGAAGTACGACAAGATCAAAAGAGTCAAGACAAGAGTGCTTTTGAAATGTAAATGCTGGCTATCATATCTAACCAGACTAACCCCTTTTCCTATGAGCGGCAGCAGCAGGCGGACCAGTCTTGATGACATTCAGCAAATCTTGGAGGCCACCCGGCTGGACAGACTGAGCAGATACAAGACCAGCTGCTTCGTCGACAACATTCTTTGGGTCTGCGTCACCGACCATGTCGATGTTTGTAGCGAGCCATTGCTGGAAAGGAGCGGCGACGAAGAAGCCGTCAGCAGTAAACCACTGCATAAACGGCGCCGAGATTTCCTTGTCGACGGGAGGGATGGTGTTGAGTGATGAGGGGTTGAATGTGACGTTGAGTCTGTATGTAGGGTCGAACTTGTCTGTGCGTGTGGAGATGGTGATCTGTGGTGAAAGCGTCAGTTGGCAGTACAGACGACAAAAGAGCAATAGGACAGCAAAGAAAACTCACCTTGCGGCCTTTCCAGGCACCGACGTAGATCAGACCATCCTCGACCTGCCAGATCCAGTAGGTAAAGGCGCCGTTCAGGAGAAAGTAAACGACAACAGCAGCCGTGGTGAATTGTCTTGTAGCCTCAAAGCCATACTTGTAGTCCAGGGCAAAGGTGACGGCGGCGATGATGACAGCAGTATATCCTAGACCGAGCTTGACGTCGGTGTACCAGTGCGACTGGCGGAACTTGAGGCCGTTCAGGTAGTTTTGCAGGGCATCGTCGGTCGTGTTCTTGCAGTCTGCGAGAGGGTCAGTTGCAGTTCTGTGAAGACATGTGAGAGAACTAGATACCAGAAACATTGTAGGGCGATATTCTAGATTCGTCTGCCATGTTTGCGAGTGGTGGAAAGAAGTCGTGGTCGGTGGTGGATGACAGAGTTGAAGATGAAGCGTGGCCGGAGCTCCAACGTTGCGGAGAGAGAGAGAGACGCGCTGTGACTGCGACAGACAGCAGCAGCCGCGAATCCTCGACCAAGCACTCGACGACACCATCAACCCATCCTTGCTACCATGTCGCCCGTCATGGCCGAGCCCGTGGTGCAGACCATCTACAGAGATCCCGCTCTGTTCTACTGGATCCTGCTGCCCATCACCGTCGTCATGGCGAGTCTCCTGCCCTCCCACACAGCACCACCACCACCACCACCACACAGCTAACCACGTCCACCAGATCCTCACCGGCATCCTGCGTCACTACCTCTCGACCCTCCTCCAGTCCGCCCCCAAGCAGCAAGCCATCAATCTCGTGCGCCAACAGCGCTCCCTCATGCGCGGCGTCAACCTCCGCAACAACTACCACCAGCTCTCCCCCTCCTCCTTTGCCGCCCGCAAGGCCTACATGATCCAAGCCTACAAGGACGGCACCTTTCTCGCCGAACCCGACATGCGCGGCCAACCCAAGGGAAACCCCATGGCCGACCCTGCCGCCATGGAAGGCATGATGGGCATGATGAAGGGCCAAGTCGCCATGATGGTGCCCCAGAGTTTGATCATGGGCTGGATCAATGCCTTTTTCTCTGGCTATGTCATCATGAAGCTGCCATTCCCCTTGACTCCTCAGTTCAAGTCGATGCTGCAGTCCGGTGTCGGCACCAGAGACCTCGACGTCCGATGGGTTTCGAGTTTGTCTTGGTACTTTTTGACTCTGTTCGGTCTGCAGCCCGTCTACAATTTTATACTCGGCAGCAACAACGGTACGTTTTTTTCCTTCGTCTTCTTTCCAATCTATACGGCAAACTGACAAGACACATAGCGGCCAGCCAGGTCACGCAGCAAATGGCCCAGGCTCAGATGGGTGCCAATCCCATGGGTGGCCAGGATCCCGACAAGGACTTCCTGAACGAAGCCGAAAACCTCGAGGTCCTCGAGCATCACTGCCTTCTCGACGGCGTCGAGGACAGACTACTGTCCACTGTGCTATAGACTTGGACGTTGCAATGTATAGTGTCGTAATTTTACTGTTGATTCACGTAATTATGTTTCTACTATTGCACTGCATTGCGACATCTTTACCGACGACACAACTATGACACCTAACCATGATGCCTTGCGGCAAAGCCAACACTCGAAGCTGTGGCCTCTGCCTCGTCTTCTGACGACGCACTGAAGCCACCCCAGCCGTCAAACTCCTCGGACAGCTTGACGGCTGCTTTGAGGAAGTAATGGTCCTCGTCGCCCCATGTTTTCGCGGCTTCTTGCATCGAGCGACAGGCTAAGGAGAAGAAAGGTTAGCACAGAATAAGACAAGACAAGTAAAATTCTATGGTCATGTATACCTTTCACAAAGTGAGCATCTTTTGCCCACTTTCCGTTTACAGCTCGGTCAGCTACCCATTTCCAATCTCTGCCTGCAAGATCCACGTTCGAGATTCTGCTGTTGTCGATAGCTGGGCGAAGTTGGCCAATGTATGCCGTCAGCAGGAATAGCCACCATTGCCTGAGCAGAGGAACGTGATATGTCGCGCGGATCAAGGGTGCGATCACGCGTACGGCGTGGGAGCTGGTGAGGATGTGGACGAGGAAAAAGTCAAACTTGTGTCCTTGCTCGTGTGTGCCGACCAGCAGAGCAACCGCAGCACGTTGAGCAGCTTCGAACTGGGACTTGGGAT
The DNA here is from genome assembly GCA_026538705.1 of Aureobasidium sp. GC_Fusr_1. Taxonomy (NCBI): domain Eukaryota; kingdom Fungi; phylum Ascomycota; class Dothideomycetes; order Dothideales; family Saccotheciaceae; genus Aureobasidium; species Aureobasidium sp. GC_Fusr_1. Next base: position 139,229 of record JALPCE010000014.1, read on the forward strand.
TCGTGATGGTCCAACTATTCCAGTATTCTAGCAGAATGGCCTCCTTCTCTTTGTCCTCGGTCAACGGGCTGTAGTTGTCCTCTCCAGGCTTCTGGAAGAAGGAATCTAAGCGAGAGTCATGGTGCACCTTCTGGATGACTTCGAAGGGGTCTTGTGAGGACCAAGGCGAAGGCTTGGTGTATGATGGATCGTCTAGATAGACATGTTGGTGATTGTAGAAGGAAGCGACCAGAGCGAGCGATTCAATGGCGACTGTAGGAGAAGCGAGTTCGAGGGCGAAACCGAGGTGTATAAGAGGGTGTGCGACTGGAGGTAGGTTAGAGAGGCACTTGGTCGAACAGGTATGGTGACTTACGGCCGGCAATCAAGTTGTTGATCAGAGGCTGCTTGCCAGAATAGAGAAAGTCGTCGAGCAGCTCTCGCCAATCGTAGCCGAACTGAACGAGCTGGTCCTCGAGGAAGTCTATCCATGCACGCTGGTACCTGCAGGCTCGCATCAGCTACCACGGTTGTCTGTCTTGTTGCGAGCCTCATACTCTCTCTTGCCCAGATAGTCGCGCCAGTCATGTCTTGAAATCTCCGAGGGCGAGTCTTCCCATGGCTCTAGGTCTTTGGACTCTTTCTCGTAGATGTCTAGTAGCTGGTCGACGTTGGCACCAAGGAAGAAGGCGGATCCCAGAATCTAGAGGGACATAACCTCAGCATGGTGTGGAGCAGCAAGAGGATAGCAAGGAGAGTTATACGTGGGGCGAGTGGTTGTGGAACTCGAGGTGGTGGTAGATGATGGAGTGGTTGATGTGATTGGCCTTGATCAGGTGCTTGAGTGTTCTGGCTCGTTTCTCGGGCGTTTCTTCAATGTCGATGGACTCGACGGGCGGCAAGTCGAGCTTTAGGGCGGATCCATAGCCACCAGACAGGAGATTTGAAAAGAAGTTTGAGCGAAAGGAGAACATGGTTGCTTTGGAAAGAAGAGTCGTCAGGTCTGGAAAGTCGAAAGCATCAAGGCAGCCGCATCATGTCATTTCGTCTGGACCCTGTCTACCCCGCATTCTCACCATCTCTCACCACCACATTCACTTTCTGTCATGCCATCAGCCATCCCCCATGTGCGAAAGAAGGTTGCAGCCTTGTAATCAACTGCTCTTCCACGATGGTTTGTATGATCATTGTAGAATACGCAAATGTATAGTTAGTCCTCTAATCAAAGGTTTAGACGCCTGAGTATAAAATTCCCTTGGTGAATCTTACTTTCTTGTCGAAAGCTCTGAACCAGTACTCCCAGTGGCTGTGATCAATTTCATCAAGCCCACGGAGCATGTTTTCGACTGGCAGGTACTTAAAAAGCCTTGCGGGCAGTCATCGCACATCTAGTATATCTATAAAGTCCTGATCGTCAAGAAGTAGATCGTCCGCGACTCAATAATTACTTTGTCTGGATAAGCACCCTGTCTTGGCTTTGCGACCTCGACGTAACCCAACGCATTCCTTTTCCAATGGTCATGTACTTCAACATTGAGACACTCGTTTACACCTGCTTCTGACGCGATCGTGAAGCATTCAGCAGGCAGTCCCGCTTCTGCCTGGACATATATGCGCGTTCCATGAGCGTCACACGCCCCGGGCCGACGACAGTCCCTACGACACAACCCTAGCACACTCATCAGTACAATCATGTCTGATCACGGCAGGACGGCCTTCCATCGCCCACCTCCGCTCGACACCAGCGACGATTCAGCAAGCGACTCCGACAATGACGGTCTGATGCGCCGAGCACGCACCTCGACCGACATTAGACAGCTGGACATGAAGATCCTGGAAAGAGAGGAAGAAGCAGAAGAGTTATTGACTGGCAAGGAGAAAGATAGAAGACTCCAAGGGCTTTTTGCACGTAAAGATGGTCCATCGAGCAGTGTGAAGCTCAGCAAGAGAGAGCGCAGGAGATACCAGCGTGAGGCTCAGCGCAAGGGAAATCAACAGCATCAAGAGGGGGAAGAGAGTGAATTGATGTATGACATGGAAGAGGGTCACAAGGACAGCTCCGACTCGGCCAATTCCTCAGACGTCGACCGGCTAAGATTCAAGGAGCTGCCACAGCCCGCCGAACGTCGCGGCTCGCGACTCTGGAAGCTCACAGCCATCCACATCGTTATCATCATCGCCTTCTTTGGCCTTCTACTTGGTGCTTATATGGCATCTCGCAACCACAAATCTTTAGCCCGCCCTCAACTGAACACTCTTACGAACGGCACTTCTATCTTTGCTCCAACAACCATCCTCATCTCACTTGATGGGTTCCGCGCTGATTTCCTCCATCGTAACATTACACCATCATTGAATGCATTTGTTCGAGCGGGCGTTTCACCAGAGTACATGTCGCCGAGTTTTCCTTCTGTCACATTCCCTAACCATTTCACCCTTGTTACCGGCCTATATCCTGAAGCCCATGGAGTCGTCGGAAACAGCTTCTGGGACCCTGAATTGAAAGAGGATTTCTTCTACACCGATCCTTCCAGAAGCATGCAGCCCAAGTGGTGGAACGGAGAGCCTATCTGGGTCACCGCCGAGGAGCAAGACGTTCGCTCCGCAATCCATATGTGGCCTGGATCCGAAGCCCACATTGGTATCGAGCCTACCTTTGTCGACAAATACCAAGGTCACGAATTACTCACAAACAAGGTCAATCGCATACTTGGTCTGCTTGACCTCCGCGGGCCTTTCGACAAAGGTTCAAGCTCTGATACCCCAAGACCGCAATTGATCGCTGCCTATGTGCCGGATGTTGATCGTGATGGTCATCTGTACGGTCCGAACAGTACCGAAATCAGATCCACCATCTCTAGTGTTGATACTATGTTGGGTCAGCTGCTCTCTGGACTGGAGCAGCGAAATCTGACAGATATTGTGAACATTGTCATAGTCTCTGATCACGGCATGGCTACAACATCAACTTCTCGCTTGGTTCAGCTCGACGACATTATCGATATGTCCGTCATCGAACGCACAGACGGCTGGCCTCTCTACGGACTTCGCCCGAAGAAGGAATCAGATATCGAGCCCTTGTACAACCAATTGAAGCAAGAAGCGGCCAACATGAAAGGTTTCGACGTCTATCTGAAGAATCGCGACATGCCTGAACGTTATCACTTCTCGCAGAATGACCGCATCGCACCTCTTTGGGTGATACCCTGGACTGGGTGGGCCATCGTGGTCAAAGAAGAATTCAACGTCGAAGAGGCGAAGAAGACTGGCCAAGTGTATCATCCTCGAGGTGTGCATGGATATGACCATGAACATCCATTGATGCGTGCAATCTTTGTGGCTAGAGGTCCTGCTTTCCCTCACACACCGGGCAGCAAAGTGGACGTCTTTCAAAATATTGAGGTCTACAACCTTGTGTGCGATTCTGTCGGAATTTCACCCAAGCCAAACAACGGTACACTTCGTCTGCCTCTCAAACCCATTGGGCTGCATGGATCTATGCCACCTGCAGACATGCCAGAAGACATGCCAGAAGACATGCCAGAAGACCGTGTTTCTAGTGGAAGTAGCGACGAACTGAGTGCAACGGCCACAGCGCCGATTGAAGCGTCATCCAAAGTCGCGGAAAGAATCTCGTCCCTGACGCAAGCCTCACGACCAACAATTGTCACCACAGACGCGGCTACTCCATCACGACCAGTTATCCATGATGATGTAAGCCAGGAAGACGAAGACAAGAATGGCAAAGACACGAACTTATGGTGGGACTGGGTCAAAGGAAAACTTGACGGCGCCAAAGATTGGGCGACGGGAGTATATGACACAGCATCCGACAAGATCTCGGGTGCTGCATCGGATTCAACAAGTTGATGCGAGAATGTTCTACCCAAAATAACTCAATGTTCAGGCTGCTGCCTTCAACTTGTTACTCTACTCGGTGTTTTTCTTGGCGTAGACGGAGTGTGTTTTAGATGATGAAGCTTCTTACACTGGACCACAATTTCGAGCTTCTCTACGTACGCTGGAACAATCCTTACATCATAGCCTCTTGAAGGACCAGAAGCTGGACTGCAGTATCTCCTGTGATCATAATGTCAGCGTACTACCCACCAAATGATCCTCCCAGTCATGAAAGTTGACTCTATCACCGGTTGATTGCCACGTGCCTACAGGCTTTCCACACGCTATCTTGCTCTATTTCTGTTTCCTGCTCCAACAACCAAACGTTCACCAAGGCTGGTGCCTAATGAGCAGGAAACATAGGCTCTCCGTAAGTCAGCTGCCAGTATCGCACGAACATCCAGGTATATTTTCCCTGTCGTCTCCCGTACTCTTTCTTCTTCCCTTCGTCTCTTGCAGTTCCAGAAGAAGTGTCGTTATCGTATCGCCTTACAGCTTATCAACTCAAGAACACCTCTGTCGTACTGAAAAATCATTCTCCTACTACCTCTCGTCACATCTCGGAATGGCTTCCCACCACCACAACAACAACAACACTACCTTCGGTCTCGAATATGAGCTGAAGCTCCGTATCACAACCAGTCAACTTCAGGAAGAGCTTCAAAGCGATCCCGCCACCACGAACGTCCAAATCGTCACAAACCCAGGCCAGGTTAGATTGACCAAGGTCGGACCACAGTATCTCCAAAACAGTTATCTCAACTTCGCTTTTCACGACGACGACCACCAACCTCAAAGAACAACTTTGGTCAACAAGGTCACTGGAGAGCAGTGCGACTTTCGGGGTTACTCTACGGAGGCTTTGAGAATCGTTCAAAAACATCTCCAGGCCATCTCTGGCTACGAATCGACAGCTATATATCAGGGTCAAGGAAAGCAGGCCGACTTCTCATCTGCTCCTCTTTATTTGACCCATGATGCCAGTCTCAACGGCCTCAACAAAGCTGCCAAGATTGCCACAGCTTTGTGCACTCCAGATCAGGCAGATACCACAGACTTCGTTGGAACAGAGATCGTGACTGCCCCTCGCGACTCACCCCAAGAAGCCTGTGATGAAGCCAACAAGATCTCGGCAGCTCTTCGTAGCGACGGCCTGGACTATCACATTGACGATGAATGTGCCATGCACATCCACGTCGGCAAACAAGACGGCACTCGCTTCGACATCAAGACACTACAACACCTCGCTTATCTCGTACTAATCTACGAACATGAATTTGCTCGCATGACTGTACCTCGCAAGCGTGGAGGTGATTTCGAGACCAGATCAAACCGTCTCGATTTCGCCACCGAGTGCCCGTCGCCAGAAGTCCATCACGCATATTTGTGCGACCAGGAGGGCAACATTTCCGACGGATCTGTGGAAGCGGTCTGGAATTACCAGTCGCTTGCAGAGATTCGCAAGGCCCTCTTTACAAAGGTAGATTTGGCAGAGGACCCACACAAGGCTTTTGTCAAGCTCATGGGCGACAAAGGCCACATTGTCAACTTTTCGTACAGCGCTCGAGACGTCCGCAACAACGAACCAACAGCCACAGTTGAATTTAGACAACATCACGGCACTCTCGACGGCGATGAGGTCCTTCATTGGTCTCGTCACTGTACAGCCCTCGTCGCCTTGGCTCAGAGATATGCCGACAACAACGCCCAGTACCCCATCAACACCTGGGAAGACAACATTGACATTGAACAACTATGGAGGGAGATGAAGCTGCCCGACTCAACCAAGCAGTTTTATCGCAATCGTATGCAGGAGTTTGATGAGCGTTGGCCCGACGTCCACCAGACTCCTCTTTGCGAACCCGATATGGTCTTTGATGACGATTTCTCTTTTTCCGACGAAGAGTCTGAAGGCTCTGCACCCAGCATGACAGAATACGATGTGAAAGAAGAGTGTTGGAGAATTGCCTTGTGAGGTTTTCTCCACACGAGGATGAATTTTTGGTCATCTATCGTGTCCGCATCCAGAATTCTTATGAGCGTTGGCCCGACGTTCAGCAGATTCCTCTTTGCAGACTCGATATGGTCCTAGATGTACAGGAGAAGTGCCAGAGTATTGAGTACACCTTACGAGGTGCCCTTGACACAAGGACAACAGTTGTACGGCGTTGCTGGTGTTATTTTTCATGAGCATGTGATTTTCTTGTATCTCTTTTCCCGCTGGACATGGCTTTCGCCAGTGGGTTTTTAACGAGGCAAGATAGCGTGCGAGGAGCTTTGGTTAGAAAAAATGCATTACATTGTACCTGCTTTATCATTGGTTGTTTATGTACTGCTTGAACATTACGATGGCCAGGATTTGGTACTGCAGGATATCAGGAAAAGAAAGTCCTTCCACCTCAGTTCATCTTTGTGCCTTCCCTCCCTATGTGACATGTCTTTTTTACATGACCTTCATCAGTGTTGTGTAAACTCCAGTGACCATAGATCTACAGTCTTTTACTAACACGACGTAAATGCAGAGGGATCGCACCGAACAAAGAACTCACATTAGTCGTCGCTTCGCGCATTGTTGAGGACACGACATGAAAGTCGATGATGTGCTGCAGTCGGTGGTCCTTGGTTAGCGCCATCACATCCACTCTTTCAATGGTTTGTGCTTTGCGCCATGGGCCCATTCCCCATCCCTAAACGCCATGTGTTGCAAGGTGGGAGACGAGTCAAGGTTCTGTCGATCCCCTTGATCGTGGATCGGAACTCGACAACCGACGCAAGGACGAGGAACACTCTCTTGGTTGCAAGTCACTAGCTGCACGGCACAATCGCAGGAGATACAAGAGATGTGTCGCAATTTGAACGATTGTTTGAATGTCAATTTTGGGTACGAAAAGATGGGTTGATGAACTTCATCGTCAGATTGAAGACGTTCCCTTCGTTTCTGGTGAAGAAGATCTGCTAATATCAGAAATTCAATGGGAACCACCTCGGTGTTTGGTGGAGAAGACCTTGCTCGTGTTTGGAAATCGGAAGTCCCAAGCTTCCCAGTCACAATCATGACGACAAGAAACTTCCTTGCAAGGCAGGCGCATGACCAAAGCCGCATGAAGCCAGGCCAGTAGTAGGACGAGGTGTATCGTCCCAGCCATCTCCGCACTGTGGCCTGTTTGTCCGAAGGATGGGACGTGGTGCTGTGTCGCGATGTTGAGGTGACGCCGAGACTTGTGCATACGCACCAACAGTGGGCAAGGTGGGGGTCTTCTTGCACGGTTCCTGAGCGAGAAAGCGATCACTCCGCTTTCACGGTCCTTTCAGGGTTACCTTCGTCGACATGGCACACAGTGACCTCGATGGCAATGGTTCGGGCCCATGGCGAAGTCCACCAGTGGGATACCCGGTCCAACTGCGCACCGAAGAAAAATATGACGACTTCACATGTGACTGATTGGCCCAAATTGCCCAACGAGCTCATGGCAAGCAGGCGAAAGCGTTTCCTTTCGCGCGCCTGTTCCTGGCGCTTGCATGAGGCAAAGCAAAGCCAGATACACAACAATCCTTTCAGCCAGGTCGAAGTCGACGGGTACCTGGATCTAGAGACAGGCGCTTGGGACAGGCGCACCGTGGCTCCAACCTTTTTCACGTTCTTCGAGTTTTCGGTGGCCCTTAGCCGCACGTCTTCAACCAACTTTTCAACCTTGTCTCCACACCCGAACATCAACCCTTCATGGTTAACCCCTGCGCACCGGACGGGCCGTGACCCACAATCAACCAACACGCGGGACTGCCGCCGAGAGAAGTCCAAGTCAACCGCCTTGTGCACACTGCACAGCGCACGGCGCCTGCAGTTGCCAGAAGGTAAATCTTCTGCTTTTTGCAATTCTGCCCATCCTCATTCGTTGCTCCTCGCCCCGTCGTTGACACGTCGTGGATGGTGGGTGGGCTCGTCCACCGATTCGACGAGAAAGCGAGGCCCATGAAAAACTTTGGGTGAAAGACTTCAGCGTGGGCAGCACGTCCATTACACCCGCGCGTATATATACTGTAGTAGGTCTCTCTCCCAATTGTGCCTTTTCCTTCTATCCAACAGTCTTTACTTTTCTCTCTCTCAATCACTCCCTTCGCGCCAGGTTCCTGTGGAATCGGCAGACATTCCTTTACGGTTTCTATACCATCACCCCAGCACCCTTGTATACTCTTTCTGCCAGTTGATCTCGGCATCTCACTCCCTTTGTCTATATCCTTCACCCCGAAGAAAACATCAGACAATATGCAGTTCTCTATCTCCACAATTCTGAGTGTTCTTGCTGCCACTGCAGCTGCTCTTCCCACTGAGAAGGTTCTCCAGAAGAGAGGGACCATCTCTGCCACTCCTCATGTTGAGTACAGCTCCAGCGTTGGCGTTCTTGGATGCAAGATCAATACCAACAGAGTCGCCTACTGGCCTATGAGCGTCGGCTGTGACAATATGTGTGTCAAGGTCAGCCACCAGGGTCGTTCTCTCCACCTCCTTCGCGTCGACCAGTCCGGAGGTGCCTACGACATGAGCTACGATGCATGGAACACTCTTGTCACCGGCAAGAACGCTACTATTGACCCTACCATGGGCGGTGGCGTTGACATGGAGTACGAGAGCGTCGACATGGACGAGTGCTCGCACCTTCTCCACGACTCTGACGGCAAGCTTGCATTCTCTGCCGCCAACAGCATGAACTTCATCGCTTCCTGCATCAGCGAGCCCAACAGCTGGGTTGCTAAGAACTACGGTCTCTGGAACATTTTCAACTCCATCTGCACCAACGGTGTTGATGAGCAGTGCACTTTGGACTTGAGTGTCAGCAACCAGCCTTCGTGCGGAAACACCATTCTTGGCATCAACACTCCTCTCAGCGGCCAGAACGTTACCAACATTGCCTACGGTACTGGAGCTCGTGTTGCAGCTGTCTAAGCCATGCGCAGTACTTTGGAATCTTGAAGATATTCCGAGTCTTGGAGCCAGTCACCAACATTCATTCGCTTCCTGTCACTCACTCACCCACCCTTTCTACCATTCTCCTGTCTTGAAGACAGTAGCAACTTCCTTCACTTATTTACCAGTTGTGTCTCCCAAAAGTGCCTGCATGCAGGCCGCACAACTTTGGACACAGTTTATCGGGTATTTTTTTCTTGCGCTTTCACAGGCCGGGATTTTTTTTTAAGACATGATTTTTGAGACGTAGTTATGACATTTCTGAAACAAAGGGAGAAACAGCAAAAGTTCTATATGAACAAAAGAATCAAAAACTTCTTCTATCACAAACTCATTGTCTCTGATGTTGTTGATTTTGAATTTGGATCGTCATTGTGTCTCAGTCGAGGCATAGCGATGTGTAAGCATTATCATGCATGTGCATAACATGCGGACATGATTTTGTGGATGGCTTGATGGCAATGCGATGCCAGCATGGGTAAGCTTCTGTTGTTGCGAAGCCATCGCTCCAAGCTCCCAGCGACACAGAGTCGCCGAATGGCGAATGCAAGGTCTGAACACGAGCGAGTTCTCTGACGGGTGTCTCTATGGTCTTGGAAAAGGGTTCTCGAGAAAAAAGAACTGTTCTCGTCGATTCAGTGGCTGGACGAGGCAGGGCCGACCAACGCGCAGGCAATAAATCGACGAGAACACAGAGCACCAGGTGCCGGTCCTCTAGCCTCTCTTGATCTCTCGCCTCTGCTGCTGAATGCACTATGCGTGGAGATCTTGGTACATTAGGCCATAAACACTCATAAGGGGTTGGATAGATGTGCTACAGCAACAAGCGCGTTTGCTACAAATGCCTGCTGATACGAGAGACTCTACATTTCGAACGTCGAAGGGTTCGTACCTTCCACGACTCCTCGTCCTCGTTTTGTTCTGTCAGTCAGAGTAAAATTCGACATGAATTCTTCTTGCTGTCATGGCGTTTTGACTAACACCTACACTTCGTCATTATCCCCTTCAGCCTGATTTTGATGACACGACCACAGTCGATCATCTACAAAATCACCGGAGGACCCGGCATCCTACTGTACAGTGTAGGCTGTATTCGTCGACAACTTTGTCCGAACAGCACTCGACCTTCTGTTCGCTCGCTTCCATAACTACCTCATGCTTAGCTGCATTGACACCACAGAAGCTAACAACACAATCCATACTTGTATTGATATGTGTCGAGACCCCCGCCTTGACCCCTCATGTGTATGCTCGGGATTGCAGCGAGAGTCTGGTCTACTGTCTGAATAGACTACATAAGCATGCTTACATCTCATGTTCTGATGCGAAGATTCCCCTCGGATATTGGAGACCGATATGATGGTTTCGAGTCTTTCTACAGCTCTGCTGTCTATTACTTCAACCAACCATGCTCTAGCCCAGAGTTACGCCAATGCCACGACCAGTGCTGTACCAAGTTCTACTACTGTCAATGGCACCACTGTAGCCAATCCCAGTGCTTTCGTGACCAACCTGCAGTTGTCTGTCGAAGGTGATCTGACCATTGTTCTACCAGCATTTTATTACAGTTCTCTAAGACTGACATTCTCCAGACCTCTGGGACTTTTTCGTCGAACCAGTCGATGTCGCAAACACCACCACTACTGTTCAGGCCACCCCTGTTCCATCCAGCTCTTTGATCCCTCTACCTTATATAGACAATTATGCATTCCCACCTGGCCGTCAAGTCCCCTTGATCACGAAGAACGAATCATGGAGCTTCCCGAAGGACTTTTATCTTGGTGTTGCAGGTGCTGCATTCCAAATTGAAGGTGCTGCGAAAGCTGATAAAAGGACCTTCAACTTGGGATGTGAACATGCATCGTGTACCTAACTTCGTCGCTGACAATAGTACTGGAGACATCACATGCCTGACGGATACTGGCGTAATTTCTCAATCCCAAAGATTGGGCAGCAATTCGTATGTGGCCGCAACATCTTGCTTGCACATGCTCAGGCCTATCGACAGGGAAAGTCTATCGTACCGGACGCCTCCATCACATTCAAACACAACGGTGGATACAAGATTCCTCTTACCAATAGCTCTGCTGATGCGGAGGCTGTACAAAGGGCATGGGACTTCAATGAAGGCGTATGTTATCAAACAAACAGCGATGACTTCTTGCTGACGTGAAGCAACAGTGGTTCGCAGACCCTGTCTATCTTACTGGAGACTGGCCCTCTACTGTCAATGACTATGTCTCATCTTTCCTTCCTCCCTTCACGTCTCAGCAGAAAACCCTCATTCGTGGATCCGCCGACTTGTTCGCTCATGATGCTTACACGGCTCAATTCTACATGGCTCCTGATGCGGGTATCGACTCTTGCATTTCCAATTCTAGCAATCCCCTCTATCCTTCGTGCGCCAACAGCACCTACGCCTATGGACCAGCCCAAGGCAACTGGGTCATAGGTCCCGCGGCTGATCCTCACTCGCCATGACTCCACCGCGCAACCGACTGGTTCCCAGCCTTCATGTCCTACATCTAACACCACCTGGCCCTCCCCAGCAATTCAGGTCACCGAATTCGGCTTCGCAGAACCATTTCGAGGCTTCCAAGACGCTACTCCAAGATATCCTCTGGGATCCAATTCGCACTTTCATACTTGCACGACTACATGGAAGCTATACTCATCTCTTTGAGTCAAGGCCATCAATATTACTGCGGCATTGGCTTGGAGTTTTTGTCGACAATCTCGAGTGGAAATCAAGGTAAGAGCGTTAGGTTCGGTATGCAATATGTCAAGTTCACGGATCCGTCGCTGGAGAGACATTACAAAGGCTAGTTTCTTCGAGTATACCAACATGTACAAGACTTACGTAGAAAAGTAGAGTCATCGCGGGCATGAAGAAGGGCGTGAGCGACCCGGAAGAAAGAATTACTAGTGTCCAAGTTGATAGCAAGATAGCCTTGATCTAACTCAATTCAGGTTGGTGATGGGATATTATTGCCAGGCTTCTTCTCTACACATGAGATCAGTCATTCTCTTCTGCTTCTTCATATACGTTCGTCATTTCATCCTACCGAGAAATCTCTTGAGCATCTTCTTTCTGACATTGACAGCACATACTCGTCCGCTCCTTCCTGTTGTGACCTAGAGATGCAGGTTCGCACCTCCCTTTCTTACAGCACAAGGAAAGGGCGAGCTAGTATAAGGAAGGGGCAATATGTTACGATGCTTTGGCAAAACTTCAGGGCGGGAGCGGCTTCACAAATGCGGAAGCATTGACTGACCGAAACCGACAAAAAAACTCGAGACAAGTCAGGAAGGTACGATCAAGTGTCTCTACACATAGGATGGAGGGCACCAATGCATATCTGTATCAGCAACAGCCATGTCGTCCGTGCAACCTGAACTAACTCGTATCGAAAAAGACTAGGAGCAAATGGCATGAACGATTCCATAGGGCCTTTTTTTTTTTTTTTTGGATGCCCTTGTACCCATTTTGATTCCTTTTTGACAACCCATTTCTTCCATCAACCATTTCCAAATTTTCTCTTCGCTGCACGAAGCCCTGTCAAGCAGTCAAAGCGGAGCTGCAGCCCAAGATGCCCATGCCGACAAAGGCAAAGATCATGCAAAGCCCTCTATTGTGCGTAAGCTCGAGACTCTCGCCAAAGAGTTGCAAAGCCACAGAAGTCATGATACCAGCCGTTACAGCAAACATGGCTCCGTAAAAGTTTTCGCTGATGGCGACATTGTTAGAGCCTGCGATTTTGAAAATGAGAGCGGCAACACCGGCACCGAGAGGCTGAGAAGCACCACCGAGAAGCGAAGCCCAGAACATTGCTTTAGCACGGTTGTTGATGGCGAGGTAGAGAGGCAGAGCAAGGACGAAGCCGTCAGTGATGTTGTGGATGAATAAGGCCAAGAAAACAGAGAAACCGAGCTTGGGATTTGCGTGATTGGTGGCGAAGGTGATGAAACCTTCAGGGAGTTTGTGCAGAGCGATCGCAATAGACGTCTGAATGCCGATCGATGCAAAGACGTTGGTAGGGACATGATGATGGTGACGCTGCTGCTCTCCATCATGTTGCTGGGTGCTGGACAACGAGGCATGAGACTTAGTGTGGTGAAGCGACTGTACATCATCTTCTTCCTCCTCAATCACAGCGTCAGCGCCCAAGCTAGGCATGCCGTTTGATCTTTTAGTTTGAAGAGCCGTGTCTGACGCTATACGATTTTGATGTGCGGGACGGGGTGAAGCCTCTGCTCTTGTACTTTGCAGCAAGGGGGTTTGCTCGGAGGTGTTCGACTCGCCACGCAGAAGCTGCTGGCGGATGATGGAGCGGGTGCTTGCCTGTCTTGTCTGCACGTTCTTGAAACAATCCGCACCGCATGGCTCGCTGAAGCCATAGCAGGGACCGTCACAGTCGCAAGACGACTTAGATCTGGAAGCGATTGAGGAAAGCGTCTGACTCAGACGAGCTTGCAGTGAGGGTCGTCTGGAGAGGGTCTTGCCAGGAGGCAGTGCCGCGGTACCGTTTTGATCAGCGGCAGCAGAAGTGGACTTGCGTGCTGAAATCTTCGGTCGTTGAATATGAATGTGTTCACCATGTTGCTTGATGGTGGAGTTGGATCCGCCGTGCGAGCGGTCGTGAGAAGAAGGATGAGCCTGCTCGTGCCTTACTTGGCCGTCTTCTTCGGATGGCTCCTTGGCAGCGGCTTCTTCGTCGTGCGAGTGTTCGCAGTCTACCACATGAGATGGCATGAATAGATGAGCAAGTCGGCTGATGACTTGTATACCAAGGGCTCCTGCTAGGAAACATCCTATCAATGTCCAAGCAGCTGCTTTTGGCGACATTCCACCTTTTTGAAGAGAACTTTTGGCCGAGGGCATCATGCTAAAGAGTGCAGAAAAAAGCTGCTAGTGTTAGTTTCGAGGCATGGCCAGGGTAATGTGAAGACGATTACCATGACACCAAAACTCAGACTGAGTGACGAGGATAGGAACACATCACTATCCTGTATCCTGAAGTTGCGTTTGCTAGGGAATTTTCGGACGATTATGTCGACGCAGATGATGGAAGCGCCGATGATGCATGCTGCCGTCACTGTCAATCGATGCGCAAGTGGCAGGCAAACACGTCTGAAAACTCACCAGCACCACTGACACTGGCCATGACCCATCCACGTTCATCGTTTGAAAGACCCATATTCGACTATTTCAAAAATACCGATGCAGGATGACAAGCCAGAGATGATTCCTTCCCAGATGGACAAGGATTCGGCTGTTTCTGGACTCAGAAGGACGTCGCGTCTCAAAGGATCTGCTTTCTTCTTTGTTACCTACCCAAAGCGAACGTTGCTGGAAAGCTGCGCAAATGTTTGATAACAATATAGATTGTCTGCGAGACAATGAATCTGAGGCTTCGGGAACGAACGAACAGACGTTGTCCAGAAGGCTCTGTTGAGGTCGCGACTCGAAGGCGCGGGCCGAGCGCACCGTTTTCTCACTCGATGATGCCAAGACACCTTGATGGGCCCTGTGACGCGCTCATATCTAATTGGCTGGAGGCTTCCTTTTTAGACGTGTCGGTGAGCATACCTCGAACCTGCAACGCCTTCGTGTCCCTTTATGAAAAATACGTGTTCACTCACATGTTCGCTGCTTACAGAGAGATTGCCCATCAAGTTTTCGAAGGCACGCACTCACTCATATGTAGCTTTTTCCGATCGCCAAGCCGGAAGGTTGCATGGTTTCCAAGCAGTAAAGATGTATGAATAATGAAGATTATATACTGAGGGACTGTACAAATGCCTCTCCGAAGACTATTTATTCTAGAGGCACGATGCACTTCTCTTCAATCCACTTGGCGAATCGTACCGTCGGTGTGTCGACCACGCGCATGAAGAGATCTGCCGCCCAGACCGTACTTGCAATGTTGATGATTGCAGCTAGAACAAAACCAATCTCTTTGGTCGTATATGTGTCATCTCCGATAGTACGCCAGAAAAAGCCCATTGAAGCGTAGCCAATGGTATGTGTAACAGGGCCATGCATGAGGTAAAGCGAGAAAGATATTTTGCCAAGATACTGGACCGGACCATTGCTGAAGAGGCGCTGGAGAAGAGCGGAGTTGGATGTCGACCAGACGAGTAGAATTGCAGCCCAACCTACCCAATAGCGTTGTTTGTGGTCACAATAAGAAGGAATCCAAGAGTACAATGTAGCCCAGCCAGGGGCATGTTCGACATGGAGTTGTGGTTGACCTCCCAGGTATATGCCAACCAGAAAGACAAAAACATACACTGCCGTCCACAACAACTGGCGTTGTGAAGATTTTGGAAGAGAGAATCCGAGTGTAGGAAGAAGAGAGTTGGTAGCGGCCTGCGCTTGTCGGCGGAAATCGAGCTCGGCAAGTAGAAAGCCGAAATAGAAGAGAACCATTTCCCAGCGGTCTTTCTCGTGACACCAGACGACAAGTGCGACTAGAGACATAATCCTGACAAGAGGCTTAAGGCGTGCAAGGCCAAGTTGGGTCAAGTATAGAACGAGTGAAGACCGAAACTCCATGCTAGGCGAACTACAGTCAGCAGTGCTTCAGATGGGTTTGAAGACGGTAGACTTACGGAATGGTCCAAAGATGCTTATCGATCTCAATATCGGTGTCTTTGGTTCCAAAGCTCCACGGGTGGACGAATGTCCACATCATCTTAGCCCAGTCTGTTATTTGATGCCACAACGATCTGTAGCGTGGCATATGGAATTCGCGAACTTGGTTCAAGCGCCTTTCATCATATGCTATACCACGAGTCACGTCGTACGCGCCCAACCGGACTAGAACAACGATCATCAGAGTCGAGGCAAAGCAAGGTAGATAAAGACGAATAGCTCGCCGGAAAGTTGCTGAAGAGAGAGTGTGTAACAAGTCTTTCCAACTCTTGTTTCTCATGAGCTTGACAGGCTTGTACGAAAGGGCATAGCCAGAGACGACGTAAAATATGGATACCATGGCGGATCCAGTGTATATGAATCGGATGAATGGGAGTTTGAGAAACTCGCGGTGCTCATCGGGCTTGCCAGTGCCAGCGAATGCGGTGAGGACATCGTGACTCGAGTAGGAGAAGTGGTAAAAGAAGACGAAGAGGGCGGCCAGTCCACGCATACCATCGAGGTAAGCGGAGGGGTGAAGGCGTTCGGGCCTCAGTAAATCGGGATAGAGTTTGGTTTGGATGAAAGTTGGTAGCAGGAAGAAGAGAAAGCGCTTTGATGAAGTTATCAGATCCGACCATTTTGGATGTTGAAGGCCCGAGAGGTTGATGTGAAATGTTGGTGATGGGTTGCTAGATTCGGCTTCAACTGGTAGTGTCCTTGCCTCATCTCGAAAATCTTCAAGGAGATGCGACTCCTCCAGCACGTCTTTCTCATGGAATGTAGACCCCTCCGCCATGATGTGAAATGGATGAGCGAAGGAGAAGAGAAAAGGAAAGAAGCTTCAAGACTAGAGAGTTCTCTGAGGGCTGTTTCATCCCTTTGAACATCTACCCAAAAGTGTCATGAGCACGTCTACTTGATAATCGACCGAAGTGAGATCATCAAATAAAGTTGCAGGGCAATTCCGAGACCCCACCACTCTCATTCTGCAGATATTGCAGGGTTCCGAGCTGTAAGATGCCGTTTCGCGCCAGTCCTGCTGTGGGGCTGGACCTGTGACTCGTTCCTGCTCCAGACATCGAAGAATGTGCACTGTCAATATCATAGCATGTGGCTACTCAGGCACGCGGAGAACGTCACATTCAAAAGGTCAAGAAGAAGACGCTGTTTGTAAGTATGCGACTTACTTCAACGGGTGCCTCAGAGTCTGTCTACCCTGGACATTGAATGACGTGGCAATCACTTTCTCTGTTGCGCCGTTGGATGGTGAAACACCTTGCATTTCGCCCAGCCGCTGGAGAGAGGCAAATGCAGGTTTGAGACTAGCGCAAAATCGGTCCAAAACGATATAATAATAATATTGCAACCCAGTTCAATTGCTATCAATTGTCGGTCGCAGTGGTTTAGTGGTAAAATTCGTGCTTGCCATGCACGAGCCCCGTGTTCGATTCACGGCTGCGACATTGTTTTGTTCCTCTAACCTCCATCGTCTCTCTTCGTTTGTGTGTTGCGCTCCAATCCAAGCGGGGAATGTTCCCATTCGAAGTGAACATTATTTAAATCTTGTTAGAGTAGGATTCGCTCGCTGCTGCCTGATCATAGGGTATTTGATCTCGGTCGTCGGCCTTCAACCACAACTCAAAGTACATTAGTCTGTTTCCGGCACGGATCCTCACAAGCTAACAAGCTACGACACGGTTCTCCATTTAACCTATCCAACCGATTATGGGTGACGATACTTTCAGCCCCTTCTCGCGACTGCCCACTGAGCTTCGCGAGATGATATGGCGCTACTGCCTTCCGCATCGCGTGAGCGAGCTGGACTATCCTTCCGACTATGTAATCTTCATGGACCACTCGTACGAGGATGAGGACAAGCTTCCCTGTCCACTCGTTCCGACCAGTGTTAGTAATGGTCGTCCGCCATTACTTACGCGATCTGCATTGGCACGCGGGCTATAGCGCAGACTGGGCCTATTCGACTGAGGGTAACCCTGTGGAATCTTTGGTCCGGGTATCAAAGCGTCTGAATGGGTCAGCATCGATCATGCTAAGCTACATCAGTGACAGCTATAGACGCTACAGCAAGCAGAGAGACCTAGCGGCATTCAAGCCACTGTCCAAATGGTTGGTAGTCGCAAGAATCATTGTCATACACCTTGACTCCGCACATGCTGCGAAGACCGGCCTGTTCGGATTGCTCGGAGATGCGCCTGTGCAAGTAGTAGACGCCTATTCACCGTTGGCCTCGCAGCTGTGGGAATTAGCTGAGACCTGTGAGCGTGAGGCATATGCGCTCACAGCTGCTCAGAACTTCGCTCGAATGTCTGCAGACGACATGGATGCCAAGGTGAAGCGCCGTGTGTTCAAAGTCTTTCAAGACTATGACTTGCTGAAGCGCATGCGGCCAGCAATCATGTTCAGGCTGTGTACGCGAATGTGCAACCACAGTAGCACACTGCAAGAGAAGCCAAAAGTATGGACAGGGTATTGAAGCCCAAGCCGCACATTGCAGGCAATTCGTAGAATGCCCCGGTCAGGGGTGTGATGGTGATGGATTCGATGGGGCTAGTAGTCGAGATTGCAAGAGTGTTGTTGTTACTTGCGATCAGAGTGACCGGAAGGGTAACGCTAGATTGACCTGTGTAGTGTTGGAGGCACAAGTACCAAGGCAGGCAGAGTAGGGATAATGATTGACGATGACATCTTTAGTGGCCTTCAGCTTGGACACTTCTAATCGTGATGGGTATAACATAAGGTTTATAATCCATGAGTAAGTAGGATCTGTCTTCTTGCGGTTAATAGCAGAGTATTTGCATGCAGCCACGCATGAGGGTATCGTGTAACCTTACATCCATATCAACTGAAACAGCGAATACCGACAGATTCTTGTGTTGCATAGTACGGTCAAATTCGAGTCCATGAGATGATCACTGCGGGACTGCTTGGCATGGTTCGAAGGCATGGTTCAACACCGAGTGACGTTGCGGGAGTGATGGCCTACTGCTGCCTCGCCAGCCATAAAGATTACAGTGACACTTTCGCGAGTGGAATGCTTCGCGAGTAGGACACTGTTCGATGGGTCTTTTGGTCGAAATAAAAGGCAAAGAGCCAGAGTCGCATCTCCGAGAAGGCCCACCAGCCACCGCACTTTCCCGCCAAGACTCCAATCTCGACACATTACATTCCCTTCTAAACACTGGTGCGTTCTTAGGAAGCCACAACCTTCTCAGTAACATCTCATCAAAGTCGTCACAATGGCATTGGCGCCAAAGATGAAAGTCGTCAACATTGGCACGCGGCGATCGCAACTCGCCATCGCTCAAGTTGACATGATTGTCAAGCATCTTCAAACCTTCGCACCAGGTCCTGAATACAAATCACAGGTGGTCAGCACAATGGCCGACGAGAACCAGGTCAAATCGTTCCAAGATTTCAACGCAAAAAGCATCTGGACCGAGGAATTGGAGAAATTGTTGATGGAGAAGAAACTTGATGTCATCGTTCATTGCTTGAAAGGTAGGTAAACAGATGACGAAGGGCAATCTCAGACCATTTTTCTGTGGGTATCAGGTTTTGACTTTTCTTGCTTTCACAGATGTACCGACAACATTGCCTGAATCTTGCATACTGGGCATCATCTGCGAACGCGAAGACCCTCGCGACGTGATGGTGATGAAGCAAGATTCGACATGCAAATCCCTAAAATCACTTCCTCCTGGCTCCGTCGTTGGCACCTCGTCCGTGCGCAGAAAGGCTCAGATCATGCGACACTATCCTCATCTGATTTGTGAGGATGTCCGAGGTAATCTCAATACCAGATTACGGAAGTTAGATGCCGAGGACAGTCCTTATGCGTGTTTGATCCTCGCTGCTGCGGGCTTGAAGCGCATCGATCTTGGTTACCGCATCACACAG
The DNA here is from genome assembly GCA_026538705.1 of Aureobasidium sp. GC_Fusr_1. Taxonomy (NCBI): domain Eukaryota; kingdom Fungi; phylum Ascomycota; class Dothideomycetes; order Dothideales; family Saccotheciaceae; genus Aureobasidium; species Aureobasidium sp. GC_Fusr_1. Next base: position 158,629 of record JALPCE010000014.1, read on the forward strand.
TATCTGGGCCCGGAAGATGGTATGCTGTATGCTCCCGGTCAAGGTGCATTGGCGTTGGAGGTAAGAGAAGGTGACGAGCAGACACTTCAGCTACTGGGCTCATTATCTCACCTAACAACAACATTGGCATGTCTTGCTGAGAAAAGTCTCTTGAAGACTTTGGAAGGTGGTTGCAGTGCACCAGTCGGTGTGCACACTGATTGGCAGGACGATGTGTTGATCCTGCATTCCACTGTTACCAGCCTGGACGGCAAGCAGATGGTAGAGATGAGCATGAAGCATATAGTCAAAACAACGACCGAAGCTGAAGCTCTTGGAAAGGAATTGGCGGACAAGATGATTGCGGAAGGCGCAAACACCATTTTGCAGGAAATCAGAGCTGGTCTCAGATGATAAAATGTAAAACTCGACACTAACCAATGTATATAATACTCGAACACGCAACTCCCACATCTCGATCAACTCGTCTTTAGCTTCACGAACTGTCTGCGTCTAGATGATCTCCGATGCACAATACATGTACAGAGCTGGCGACACGACAAGGCTCATCGGCAACTCAGGGCTAGTGTTCTTCATCTATTGTAGTTCCTTCCTCATGAAAACGGCATACCACCACAGGGTCTCTCCCTGCTTGCCCACGCTTGTATACCTCGGAGCCTCCTTGTAGCTCTTGTAGCCCTTTTTCTGGTACCACAGCATATTGTTCGGAGGTACAGGTCTCTGTTCTCCGGATTCTTTTTCCCACTGACCCAAGCCATCGGGGCCCTCGACACCGCCGACGCAGTAGCGCGGGCTTAGTGTGTTGATTGTGATGGCGGTGATATTTTCAGCGCCAAAGGGCGGGACACGGGCAAGACGTTCGCATTCGTCGATGGCAAAGGCGCCCAGGCCGGATCGGTGGAAGGCAGGCAGGACGAACAGACTCGTTATGGTGAGCACGCCCTTTGCAGGGTCGGCAAGCGTCGTGTCCGGCACTGCATCGGGCTCGGTGATGTCGACCTTGTCCAAGGATACGTGGCCGACGGGCATATAAGCATCGGCGTCGCGCGTAAAGGTGGGAATGCCCTTTGAAGCGTCGGGTGCAAGGCAGATCCAGAAGAAGCTTCTCGTGCCGGCTTCAATGGCGGCCGCCCATTTGGGGATCTTGTCGCTGTTCCATCCACAGACAATGCGTTGGTCGTACAGGATCTGGCGCTCTTGTTGGTCCTTCAAGTCGATTGGGACGAGCGTGGCTGACGGCACCTGACGGTGCGAGACGGTCGCTGGACCGGAAGGCGCATTGGTCGTCATGGCCGCTGTTGTTGTTCTGGTTCTAATGGTTCCTGCATCGTGTTGAACATGTAAGAGATGCCTTGAGTCAACATGGGATTGTAGATGGCACCTTCTTGTTCGGGACGCCGACCGTCTTCTCAGCCTTGGCGTTCACTATATCATCATCTTGCTCCATCCATTTCATCCCGCTTCCTGAACCATCTGAACAAACTGTTATTCGCAAACATTGTATCTCGGGATTCTTTGCTACCGGCTTAAGTGCTCTTGCTGCTACTACAAGTGGTACGATCTCATGAAGCCATCACGACTGAAGCTTCTCAGTGCTCTGTCTTCTCTCGACCATCGCAACACGCCAATACCTCTCTCTATTCCAGATCCCTCGGGTCTTTGTATCCGCCACTTGACATTCTCGACTCGATTCCAGATCTCGACCGTATCATCACCTGCCCGAGCAACCAGTATCTCCCCTCCATTCACCCATTGAACTGCCGAGACAGCGGCATATCTTTCTCTCATCCAATCATCGACCTTGACCTTGAAACTGCTAATCGTCTTGTTTTCGAAAGGCTCCCAGATCCACACATTGTTCTTCTCGTGAACAATGGCGATCTCGCCTCGTTCCGACCACGCGACACACCGGACCCAATGTCGAAGCTGCTCGTTTCTGAATCGATTGACTTGCTCTGCTGTTTCGGCCGAGTAGACAGCTACAAACGTCTCGCCACGGAAGTCTTGGTTAGCCATTCCGCAAAGTAAGACATGCTTCGAGTCCGGCGACCACGCTCCACTCCAACACTGCCCTCCTGTTGGTCCAATGACGTGCTTGCAATCACCTGTCGAGACATCGAAGATTCTGAAAGTGCCGTCCCAAGCGGCAGTAGCGATGTACTGACTGTCAGGACTGAATGCCGTCCACATGATGGCATCCTCATGGCCGCTCAGAACGTGCTTCTGGCACTTATTGACCATATCGTAGACGATGACTTTGGGAAGGTCGGCTGGCGCACGAGGACCAGATTGTGTGCTTTCGTTTTGTATTAGGTAGAGGAATAGCTGACCATCCATGCTGAATGTACAGGAGCCGAAACCACTAGAGCGACCTGCTACATGAGATAGATGTCTAGACTCGACGCCAGCCCTCAGCTTCTCGAGTGCCTTGCCATAGCCTTTACGAACTGACTCGAGAATTGGAGATGAAGAGGAAACACCAAAAGAGTCGTTCATGACAGACACGACAGGCTCCAAGGACTTTTGTAGAAATTCATCCACGTCGATTGTATCAGGCTTGTGCGTCATGTGTCCATCCTGATCCAATTCCATGAAAAAGACGGCAGATTTTCTCTCATCTCTATCCGAAGTTTCGATGACAAGAAGATAATCTCCAGATTCGGTCGAGGCCGGACTGAACATGAGTTTGACACAAGGAAACGCAAGCCCTTTGAATTGCATACAATGTTGCTTGGTCTCGAGATTGTAAACACCAACAACCGAGCCACTCGAGGCCGCAACCAACTTCTCATCATGGCTGGTAGCGAAATTGCCAAACTCGCCTGGTGTCTGGCCCTCAAAGAGTTTTAGCTCGATTTTGTCGTCTTCATCATCCCAGTAGCGATGCGCGGGTTTGCCGTTATTCGTGGATGCCCATGTTGCTGATGTTCCATCGATTCCGAAATTGGTTTCGACCTCGTAGACGTAATCCGTGAGGAATAGTTCCTTGTTCATGTGACGAGCCATGTTTGACACGATCGATGCTTGTATTGGAGACTTGGACAGGGACCCATCTTTGATGATAAATGTTGTGGTTCTAGGCAGCACCATGGGTGTGAGTCAACTTTGCCCGCGGCCCTTGAAGGAGCGATGGCGTCAGGTTACGAAACAAGCTTCCGTTTACATCAAGTTTGCATTGACAAGTGTTGTGCACAAAACAGTATGGAATTCAAACTGTAACACTAAACAGCTATTAAGATCTTGCTATAAGAAGTTTTTACAAGAACAGGAGAGATTGACTTCGTGGCCTTCGTTACATATGAGATGAAATGACAGGAACAGCTCATCAAACCGGTGATGAGGGCTGCGAGTGTGAATGCGATACCGATAATTCCTGCTCAATCTTGATATCCTTGCTCATGACCACACGTCCATTTTGGATGTAGGCCTTCTTGATTGCTGGTTGAGGGTATTGATAGCGCTCGTGTCGCATCAGGGATTTGAGGCTTGATGGCCTCTCCAGCTTGGTCCCACTATCGATACGAGAAACATCAGACATGGCCGAGGGAGCTCTGGAATGTCTGGTGGAGTGTCTGGTCGATTGCCTGGATATCTCGTTGACGCTTGAGATAGTCTGTTTGGCCTTGCGGTCTATCGTCCGTAGCTCTGTCTCGTCCGAGTTGCCGACGATAGTTGTCACGAAGCCTAGTCGTGCATCTCCATATTGATTCATCTTGTCCTCGAAGCTCATGCGGGAAACATAGGTGCCGGGTGTGTATGTAATTGGCCTGCCCCGATGCGTGGTGGGCAACACGGTATGCTGCCGGCCAGGGAAACAATATTTGAACAACGGACGCAGGGTTGCCAGAGATGCTGCTACAATGCCCAGTCCTGGTTCTACGATCGACCAACTTGCTATGTTGACCGCGTGTTCCAGGAAAGTCGGTGATGCCTCAATGCCGGGGATGTATGCTAGTCTAACTAACGAAGCAATGCTTGCCAGAGAACCGAGGCCGAGTAAGCATCCTGCTGAGATCTTGGTGGACCGAGGGATAGCTGCACTCCAGATCACAGTCACCGGTAGAAGAGAGAAGAGCCAGTCTGTCAAGGCATTCATGCCGCCGGCAGCATAGTACAGAGGTTGTAGTATCGTGTCCGACATGCATTGCTTCCTGGCTTCCTGGACGAAGAAGTTGGTGGGGTTGCCACACTGAAAAATGACGATAAAAGTAAAGGCCAGGCCATAAGTTGTGTAGATTGCAGTCGAGATGTATATGATCCTTCGTTGCCACGAGAAGTTGTCAGGAATGATGCGAAGGAAGAAAATTGCAAGGGCGAGCTTCAAAATGACTGTCGTGACGATGTAGAGAGACATGAAGCCCATAATGAGCTGCACTGCCAGTCAGCTTATGTCCATCTCTATGCAATGGCGATTGTAGCTTACGCCGAATATAGTGTCGATCAGCCCGAACTGAGCTTTGAGCCCTTGTGTCAATGCTGTGCTTGCGGCATCGCCTTTTTCAATGTTCTCAATGGCAATGAGGCACATGCAACACGACGTAAAGACGCATAATGTGAGAAGAATCAACCAGTCATCCCAATGGAAGGATCTCAGAAGGAAAGCTCTGACGTATACACGCAAGCTTACAGCGATCCAGGCCAGCACAAGACAGGCGACCGAGACCTGGAACATGGGCAACAAGGTATGTTCCAGCTCCAACATCCTAGAAATCTCGGCGACGTCCATGTTGGTGACGCCTAGTGAAGCGGCTATCTTCGATGCGTTGGCCTCGCTTGACGTCGACATAGACATTGATTTTTGTCGTTGAAAGACAGCGGGGGAACCTCAAGGTTATGAGCAGCACCGGTGTGGAAGTTTTCAGCGGTTCATGCGTGAGCGTTGGATAACGGAATAGAGGGTGGATTCAGCAGGAGGGGACAATTGGTGACCCTGCGTCTAGGCAAAGGAAAAGGGGTGAACAAAAAGGTAAAATACAATTGCTATGCGGGAACGTCGTCAAAAGGAAGAAGGAATGTGGGTAGACGCTTCACGTCAAGTGAGGACGAAGAAGGAAGGGACTACGCACAGAGCGGCCGCGCACGACAAAATAGCACAACCAACCTGTTCAGACCCCATGTTAGATCTATACGACCAGATAGACGAAGTACCATAATAGATTGAACCCGACGACTTTATGTCAGAGCACTTTTCGAGCAGCTTGATCTGCCTCATGGAATCATAGAAAGCACTTGCAGGGCTGGGCTTCTCTTGAGTCGCGACTACCCCTTTGGCCCCGTGCATCGGTCACACTCGGGGGATCCCGTCCCATGACGCCTTTCTTGTTCGAGCGACAGCGTGCTTGCGCTATCTCTGTTCTTTCCTCGACGTGCATCGACCGGCGGCGATGGGGTGCATAGGCGGCCACGCGAACAATGTAACGGTCGGTAATGCCATCGATACTTCCCTCAACCAGGAGTTAGTCACTCCCGCAGTACCATGATACATGTCGTAAATGGTTGTTGCCACGACCTCGCTTGCACGCTTCGATAGGGTCAATATGTGTCGAGAGAGAGGGCTTTGCTTATTAATTTATCCTGATCAATGCCAAAGTGCAGCAAAAAGAGCAGAAGGAAAATTGGAGCTCAAATTTTTAACGCGCCGCCGATCAAACAGGCCATGTTGTGGGGTAATACTCTTCCTTCTCTTCGACGCACATCGTCGGTCCTACCAATCACCATGCGACGATTGGGTCTGAGGTTCTTCTATACAGTGGGCTCAATCTAGAGTTAGAAGTACACAGGTGCACCTCAATTCGAGTCGTATGGCGTGGAAGAAATCAAGGCGAAGGCTTTGAAGATCTTCACCAGCTGCACAACCGAAATTCATCAGCCAGCATCTTCGAGTAGTGGATCTGAATGCAAATCTTCCCAACGATACAGGTGGCCTTACAATATCTCATGATGCTAACAGTGGTTGGCGCCTGCTATCACATCGACGGTCCCACAGCCTCCACAAAGTCTGCACAGCTTAACAGCTTAGAATCACGCTCACGACAGTATAGATGAAGTTGACGCAGATTGATAGATTGCCGGACCACTGACCATCCCCCATATCCGCACGAGTAATCTGACATTACCAGCTGTATCAGCCTAACCGAGCCGTTGTCTTGCAATCCCCTTCCGCTCGAACTTCCATTTCTTTCGACTTGAACCGCCAACCATCGTTTTGCGCAACAACCATGGTATCGCAATACTCTCGAAAAACGCTGTACAAGTGCAGTCAATGTTCTCCTTCGAATCTTGGGACCTGACTCGCCGTACGCGGCCAGCCATCAATCTGCGACCCGCCAAAACCTCAGGTAGCTGGTAAGAACAAGTATGTCATTGAAAGAGAAGACTTCAACCTCCCAGAGAAAGGTCCCAATTTGCCTGTCACGTTTTGCCTGCAACGATGTGCAGAGAAGCATATCTAGCCAAAGGACAGTGAAAATGAACATGTATGCAAGATCGCGGTAAGTTGTGGAGTCTGTTCATCCTTACAATCTCGAAACCGGAGATCTGGCCATTATGCGTTGCATATCACACACCACCTCTCTCGAACTGGCAAAGACCCAAGACACTCGATCAATGACCGGAGTCATGACTATATCCTTCCCTTTACTCAATGAGTTACTAGTTTCGAACATCACTGCAGGTGTTCAACCCGGATCCCATGCTTTGATAGCGGTCGAGCACGGCTGGGTTTCGAGAAGACAAGTCTGCATCTTGCGCAAACTACGTTATATGCTGCATCGACATGTATCCTCGTGCTTCATTCTGGGTGCGTCGTGCTTATGGCTGGCCATCGAATCTCATTTGCGTCAACGCAGCGATGACCTGATCAGTGTCCCAACCAGCCTTGATCGCCTCCCGCATCACATCTTGCTCATTACTTGGAGCCATACCACTAGGAGCAGGTGGCCTTTTGTCTAGATTTGTCGGGAACGGATAGCCCTCGCCGATGGCTGCAATGACAGTTTCTACACGATCAGACAACCCTTGTGTCTTGTAGAGACTTTCAATTTCCGGCCAGCATGTTCTGACAAGCGGTATCGCGTCGATCTGCTCCATAGGCTTTCCAAAAGCGCTGCTGATCTGAAGGAGATTTGCGCTTCTGTCGACATCGGATGTATTGTTGCCAGCAGCATGATGGAGAGCTGGATTGAAGAACACGCCATCGCCCTTCTTCAGTGGCAGCGAGACCCAGTGTTCATCGAAGTACTGATCGAATTCGGCCTGACGATAAGCCATATAGCCTGAGTCGAGTCTCTGACTAAATGGAAGAAAACGCGTAGGTCCACTCTCCAACGGCATGTCGCTCTGCGCCACAGCACCTTGCAGCGTCAGAAATTGGCTCGCGTGTTGGAGACCTTTGGGAAATCTGGAACATCCCTCTGCAGTCTGAAATCCGAGATGGTAGTCGCGGTGACTGGTCTGCGCTGCTCCCCCAGGCTTGACAATATTCGTTTGTGCCGTGATACGGTATTGCTGTCCGAGCCAAGCTTCACAAACTCGAGCTAGCCACGGATTGGAGTAGTACTGCACGAAAGACTTTGGGTCCTGCAGACCATGTTTGCTGAAAAAGTTCCAGATGCGCTCGTTCTTCCCATGACCAAAGTGGTCACCTCTCGTGTTTGACTTCTCGCGTTCGATGATTTGACGGAAGGCATCGTTTGTTGCGTCGAGTACAGATCTATCGGTATACATGTTCTGAACCACAAAAACGCCGGGACCGTTGGCTAGAATCTCGTACCACTCATCCTGGAGCTTGTCTGCTGCTATCCTGTCGGACTTGTATTGAGCCAGGTTGTAGATGGGTATGTTCTTTTGCACATCAGAAGCTAAGGGGTAATCCTTCTTGCTGACAGTGCGATTGCAGATGTCTGCCAGACTCGACACCTTAGGAAGATCTTCGATTGCGTAGAGTCTCGATGGTATTGCTGTTCGGAGTTTTTGGCTGTCATTGATTGGCGTGATATCTGCATGAGGGCTCATGATGGCAGTAAGTGTGCAGTGATGGGTTTTCGAAGAGGGTGGTTATCTAGATACTG